>QRFJ01006474.1:0-34571 GCA_006176705.1 Cocos nucifera | reverse complement strand
CACCTTCTACTTTTTCATAGACTTCTTCTTCTTTCCAAAAGACTTTCTCTTTGGAAGAAGTCCATTCCATAGCAAGCAACTGAGCCTTTAGAACCTTTCATAGAAAGCTCAGCGGTAACCAGCATGTTCATTAAGTTCGGCCAAGGAAATTTTGAAGTTTATGCATGTGGTAGTTCATGATGAACTTGCCCATATGCATCAGTCAAGGATTGCAGAATTATATCATTCTGCAGATCCAAGTCCAACTTCACACCGAGCTTCTCAAGCTCTTCCAAGTCCTTGATCATCATCAGACAATGATCTTGGACTGACTGCCCATCATGCATCTTAGCCTTGAAAAAGTCATTTTAGTGACTTGATACTTTGGCTGCGCGACTCTGTTCACCAAACATCTCCTGTAGGTGAGCCAACATTTGGCGAGCAGTCCCGATATCTTCATGTTGGCGCTGAAGCTCATCAGACATCGAGCCCAACATGTAGTATCTGGCCTTATTATCTTCGTCTATCCACTTTTCAAGAGACGCTCTCTATTCAATGGATGGACGAGGCTGGTAAGGTGGGAGGGTCCTGGTCCAATACATGAGGTTAACTTCTCAAAACCCAAAATATTTTGAAGTTTCCTGAGCCAATCCTTTATAATTGGGTCCAGTCAGTCTATGGTGTCCAGGATACGTGCTAGTGGGTTGGATGCAGACATTTTTCTGTAGAGAGTCAAAGATTTCTAGTTAGATATTGTAATTAAGACTTGACCAATTTATTTAGAGATTTTATTTTTAAACAAATTAGCTCCCACTATTTTCTCGGATCCCTACACTCCCTCTGTAGAGATGCAAAAATCTCCATGATTAATGATTTCTAGTGGGTGGTGCGGTCTCACCAACTGACTCATCACCTCACCTAACAGTTATTGGTGATGGGTTAGCCAATGAGTGAACAACTCTTGTTCAATGATTCTCTAATCATGGTGCACCCAAACTTGGTCTCTAATTCATGAATCTCACCGTATCCAAAATATTGATCCACTCCTTAGTTAAGTCAGACCCACCATTTGCATAGATTGGATTTTTAATTGAGTCTCTCACCGTATCCAAAATATTGAGCCCAACTCATCCTCCAGCCCATAGCATCCAATGCCTAATAGACATGGTTGCATCTTTTCGGTGCAACTGAGCCACTGTATCCAGTCGAGAACAATCAACCTCGGAAAGGGCCCGCACATCTACAATGGTGGAAGACCTCAGACTTAATCTTTTCTTAGGGAAGAATTGATTTAGGTCTCATTAAACTAGACTTGATCATAGTCATAACCAATTATGACTAACCTAGTGGCATGGGTTAGCTCGAATTATTGACCACCTCAGATCAGAACTGAGTCAACAAATATGGCCAGGTAAGTGAGACCGATGGAAGGGAATATGCCATTAACTCGACAAGAATGCATTCAGAGTCGAGTAGCTCCCAATTAAAAATCAGTCGGTCGTATGTGCCAAACTTACCTTAGACACCAAATTATTGAGCCAGAACCAATTGGGTTAGCCTACAATCCAGACTCTAACCTCTGAGCCTAATTAGGTCTTGCTTGATCGTCACTCATGTGACTCGATCTTGACCCAGACTTAATCCTATTAGGCTGGTCAATTTAAGCATTGTTGATCCCATCTAACCAACTCTTGATTCGGTTTGATCAACCGCTTAGACCTAATTGAGCTACCCAAGCCCGAACCCAGTATTATGAATATGTCTTAGATCTAAAATTCTCAATTTTAGACCTAATTAATATTCCATAATCTTAATTCTTAATTAAGTAGGGTTCATAAACAAAATATGCACAATAAATCCTAGGGTTTCAGGATCTAGGGTTTTGCAGAAAGTAAGTTTTGGATTTCTGATTAAGGACGAACATGCGCAGCACCCCTACACATCATAAGAACACCCCATCGAATGGAAGAAGAGGGCCTTTAAACCCTTCTTCATTCTTATGACCGGACGGCCAAGAGGAATGCCTTAATCAGGAACATGCAATACTACAAAATAGTTTTAGATCTATATCATATATCTCATATATAAAATTAGATCTAATCATGGCATATTTTGCATACATCTCATGTATCGAATCATGCATATTTTTAGATCTAAATTATCTCATAATAATCTAAAAAATTAGATTTAAATTGATCTAATCAAAATAAATTCTAATCTAGATAATTATGTAGAACTATTCTACAACTAGTCTAGAACATGCATCAATCATATCTCATATGATGTTTAAAATTAAATAATTTTTATTTTTTATTTTTTAGATGTTATTATAATATTTATAATTATTAAAAAATAAAAAAATAAATAGATCTAAAATTATAATTTAATCAAAATAAATCATGATTATGCAAGATTATGTATAGAACTATTCTATTTTACATCTAGTCATGCATATTGTAGAATTTAGATCTATATTATTTAATTTTAATTTTTTTGATTTCAGATCTAATCACATCTCATGTGACATCTAAAATCATCAATTATTAAATTAAAATAAATTAAAAAAAATTAGATCTAAATAATTTAGAGACTCTGGCTCTGATACCAGTTGAAAGAAAAATTCTGATTTTTTGGATTAGATTCGTTTAGATCTGATCGGATCAGGAGAGATATTTTAAAAATTTTTCTTATATATCTAGATCAAATCTGAGATGTTACAAATCTAATTTTATAGATCTAATAAATAAAAATAAAAATAAATTAAATTTGATTTAATTATATCTTGATGCTGGGTAATCAGATTATCCTTTGATGATCCTGCTAATTGTCTGAGATTCTAGATCCAGCCACACAAGCGTCTGACCTCTATCGGTATCCACTCGAGCTAGATCTAGAGATCTTCTCCTTCTTTATCATCTTTCCAAAAATCAGATCTAAATCTAATTTGGAGGATCTTCAAAACTCCTTTTGAAGATCTACTGTCATCTCTGCAGCAGTGCAGCCTTCTAGCTTTCTCGTCAGCTTTTTCTTTCCTGGATCATACCAAACTGGAGCCCAAACTTTTTTGGGCATGGAGAGGAGAGAGAGGATCAGAAGATGGTCATGGAGGAGGGAGAGAGGGTAGCCTTAGGGGCATGGGCTAATTGAGAGAACTCTATTAAAGTTGGGCGCAGATGGGGTCTTATTTATAGACCTGCTGTGCCATCCAACTGCCTCTTCATTCCCAACCAATCACAATTGCCTTTGTGAAATCAGATCTAAATCTGATTGATGGGAATGACATCACCTGATCCAATCAGATGAGAGCCCCACTAATTCATCCTTAGATGGTGCCTAAGACTGGTCAAAGTCTATAGTTATGGAGAACTCTAATTGGAATCCAAAAAGGAGATGGAGTCCCTATCCAACAGGGACTCCTAGGCGCCTCCAACTTGGGCACACGCCACTAGGCATGCGCCCTCCTCCTTGCCAGGTTCTGGCAGGGGGACAAGCCCCCACCAGCTCTCCAATAGGTGCATGACACATGGGCAGAAGTGTTCAATGGATCAAAGGTCAACTTTTGACCAAAGTCAAAGGACAAGAAATGGCAGGTGACCAAAAATGGCAGGTATTATCTTACAAAATAAGACAACCCTTTTCTGAACCTGGACAAGGCTCCAGTCAGACCAAGTGAAGGCCTCTGATCGAGCACAAACTCCTTTGGCTCAGTCAGGACAACTATTTATGATAGTAAAAGAAGAACGTTAGGTTCAATCGAGTGCTAGCACGATTTTCTTGAACCTAATTGAATCTCATTCAGATCAATTGAACTAGGATCAGTTCAATTGATGATCACCAGATTCAAACCCTTGTTTGTGTGACCCAGTTAGGTTCAGTTCTGTATGGTAATGGGATATGTCATGATCTCTATCATCGACATCATCGAAACTCCTTTCGATGGATCAGAACTCTTCTGATTCGAACAGCTAGAATGATCGATCATCTAAATCATTCTAATTGCTCCCAAAATCCACCAGTGACACCTAGCAGTATATGGTGGCAACCCATCAGAGCTGAATGCGAACCTCTTGGTGCAGCTACCTGTGTGATTAAGTTCTTCTATCTTGAGCCCCGATCAGATTAGGGTTAAGGTGAACTCGTCAAACCCTAGTTTCTGTCATATGATGTAATCATTCGATTCAAGTCCGATGTGAAAACCTAAATAGAAACTCTTTCTATTATTTCACTCTGCCATGGCCATGGCTTCTAGACTTGATTCTCATGATCATCATAGGGCTGCTCCTCTACCACCGAGGTAGATAGATTCCATCTTGATGCAATCCAGTTCCTACAATGAACATGCTATAGCCAACATACACCTCAGGGTTCCATATGGCTAGGAGACCGAGTAATGGTGTAGTCAAACTATAACACCCTCAAGGTGAACTGCCGATGCACCTCAGGTCAAAGAACCAGACACACCACTGCAGCATCGAGTCAGTCATTGACGAGAAGGTAGACTTCCTAATGACTACTCGAGGTGGTCACGCTCAGTGCCCTCGTTCTCTAACGAGTACCTATACTCTCGCTCCGATGTCTCCACACCGTAGACTCAAGACTCATCTACTAAAGAGAAGCGATTGTACACCAACCTTCCGGATCAATCACCATCCTCGTGATGATCCTATGGTCAGGAGCATTTTATGAGTTAATAATGAAAATTCTTATCTTAAATTTTCAACTCTTGAAAATAAGAATTATCATTACCATTAACTCAAGGAATGTATCATAGACACTAAATATATATTTATGATAGAAAATAATCTATTTTATTATTTATAGTCAAAATTATAATTTTACCTTTAGAAGTGTATTATAAGTGTCAGCCATTCTGGCTTCTAGGGCACACATATCTAACATATTATGCTTAGAAAGAAAAATGATATTTTAAGATTCTCTCTAAAAGAAAATGAAAATCTTTTAAGTGAAAAGAAAGAGCTTTTAGGAGAAAATAAAAAAAAAAGATTGAGATTTTGAGATCCATAGCTGAAAAATTTATCCTTAACTTTTAAAATCTTCAATCTATGATAAATAATAATAATTAGGCTATTTTTAATAAAATAGAAACTAATTTTAATTCTTCAAGAAAATAGCAACATACAAAAAATCTGATTACTAGAGCCTCACCTAAAAATGATTCAATAGTGTGTTTCAAATGTAACAAAGTAGGTCATAAAATTTTAGAATATAATTTTAAAAAAATTGGCCATACTTTGGTTAGGCAAATTTGAGTTTCAAAAGAAATCTTGAGCACTAACTCCTACGGACCCAAGAAAGCCTGGGTATCAAAAATTATGAAGTAATTTTATAGGTATGCCAAGGATCCAACGAAACTAAAGGAAGAAATTTTTTTTTTTGGATGCCTTGGAAGTAATAGATGATGGGTGATGATGTTTGGTAAAATCTAAACTTTTCTCACATCATGCCATCTTTATTTACCAAATATTTTTTATTATTAATTACCATAATTATTATATATGTTTGATTAATTTTGATGGTTTATCATTACTTAAAATGATCATACTTTATGAATTAAAAGTTTGATTTATTGAATATATTGACTTTAATGATTTGTTAATATGTATGCATATGATAACTCCTTTCATGTTTTAATAAGTATGCTTAATTTTGATGCTTGCAATAATTTAAATGACTTGATTTTAAATTAACATGCTCTCCTCTATATATCATGTTATGAATGAAATATTTTTATCTTAAAAATTTAGCATGATATTTTAAGTCTTCCCATATCAATTTTATAATTGATAAATTTTAATTAAAAGATGATTAATTGGGCATGAATGTTTTAATTGATAAATCCATAAGAGAAACAAACTTTTGGCATTTCTTATAAGATGCTAAATTATCAAAATTCTTCTAAAATTTTGCATGGAACAAGTACTTGAAGATAAGACATTCAATTATCAAAATCAAGTGTTTAATGTATTAATTTGCATTGCATCTTAGTTTTATCTTAAGGATTTAAAAATCTCCTAGTTAAACATTACTCTTAGAGTCCTTATCTAGTTTTTTCTTGATATTGATCCTATTTAATTTGATTAATAGAACCTTTTCCAAATTAATTTGAATATCTTTCTTGATTATTGATTTGATTATCTTTTCTTATCTTAAAAAAAAGAATTTATTAATGACCATTCATACTTTGTTCCAATTGAATGATTTTAAAAATTAAATTTAAAAAATGCTCTTCTTGAATTTTCTGAAGTTGATATCAAGTAAAATATTTCAAGAAAGTTGTTATTTATCTTTAAAGCTAGATGTTTAAAGAGGACTTTAGTTTTAAGTAATTGATATCAAATAGCCTACTATTTGCCATGCATTTGATCGATTTATCTTTTGACAAAAAGAAAAGAATATCCTTGTTTCAAATCTAATTTTGCACTGCTATATTCTTGATTTGATATCATTTGAGATAAACTCAAAAGTACATATCTTTTCTGAATCAAATTGCTTGATATTTCTTAAGAAAAGGAAGGGATGATCTTTTTGAAGAATAACTTAAAATCGAGTTATGGTGTACCTTGACTGATTTGCTAATATCAATTCAAATTGATCTATCTAAATTAATTTATCTTTATCAATTCAAAACTAAATTCGTTGGTATCAAGCTAAACTTGCAAATTAATCTTTAAATGGTATTGAACTATTAAGAAAATCATGATTTGGTCAAAATTTTAGTTTAATTGGTATCAAGAAATTTTTTTCTAAGAAAATTTTCGCTCTTGGTGTCATTGGTATCTTTTTTGCCTTGTATTTTATTATATTATTTTTTGCAAAAGAATTGAATATGATATCTCAAATCTATTTTACATTGATATACTCTTGATGTGACACCATTTAAGATAAAATTCAAAAAATTTCATATATTTTCTAAACTTAATTGAGTGATATTTTTTATGACAAGAAAGATCTAAATTTAAATAAAATTTTTTCTGATAGATGTTCATGTCATACTTTTTCTGATCCTCTCAATGTTTTTTCTTATTGTATACATTATTTTATAAACATTCTTTGAATTTAATAAAAATTAAATTTTTGAAAATTTGGTGTCTTCTTGAGTGAATGCTTTATTTGATTGATATTTAGATTAATTAATACTTAGTTCACTCAATTGATGCTCATACTTTTGAATTATGTTTAATTTTAAAATAATTTTATTTGCTAAAGTAAGAAAAGAAAATATTAAAGAAGAAATAATCATTTAATTGAAAAGATCTTTGAAATTAAAAAAGAAGCAGAATTTATTTAAGATGAAGTAGTTACTAAATTGGTATTAATTAGTCATAAATATGGTATAAAATTAAAGATGTTTAACTTGAAAGAAAAAAGAAGAGTAACAAAAATTATAAAGCTTAAGCACGCAAATTTTGAAATAAAGAGGAAGAGAAAGTTAAAAAGTGAATTAATCTATCTATTAGTATGAAAAATAGGGAGAGAGATTTTTTTTGATTTGATTTGATTGAAAATATTAATAAACTTTTGATCTAAAATTTTTAATTAATTACCTTATTTTGAGTCTTATTGATTATAAACTTTCCATCAAATACTTTATAGTCTTTTCAATTTGTGCTTTCATGTGTTTATTCAATTTGATTTACTTTATTTAAAGTGCATATTATACTTGATTTTATGGTTAAATCTTTTGAAAAACTCTATTCCTCTTAAAGCTTAAAAATATATATTTAAAAATTTAATTAAAAGATCATATTCATTTAAAAAGAGGGAGAGCCTTTAATATTTAAATTCAAGCTAATTTTTGAAAAAAAAATATTTATTCAAAAGGTGAGATGATTTCTTTGATTTGACTTTATGAATTTGATACATCTCGTAATTTAATATCTTGATGTTGATTTTGATAATTTTTTCTATTCTTTTTCATGAGCTTTTTGATGTTGTCAAAAAGAGGAAGAGGTATATTGAGTATATGTTTAAAGAATTAATACTTAAGAAACTTAATGAATTTCATGCTTAGAACCTTAATACTCATTGATATGAATTGAAATATTATTTTGATATGAGTATATGAATTATGTGAAATATTATTTGGAGCTTTTATGAAGTGCGCATTTTTATTTGTGTACATTCTCACTTCATATTTTATACTAGCCAGTTAGTTGAAATATATTAATTTTATTTTTGTGCATATACTCAAAGTTTTATCATCATTAAAAAGGAGAAAATTATTGACGTACTGATTGATTTTGATGATTTTAAAATATTGAGTATAAATAATACTACTTATGTATTTTAAGAATGTATATAGATCTTTTTAGATGTTCAAATTAAAAAAAATTAATCTAAGAAAAGATCTACACAAAAATCGCTAAGTCAAGAGCTTCAAGAAAATTGAATTAATAAAGATCCTTGAAGAGGGACAAAATCATAATTTTATCAAGTTAGAAAAAAATATATTTTGAAAGCCTCAAAGCAACTGGAGAAAATTTGATCTTTTGGAGGCAATTTTACATTTTTTAGATGTCAAATTTGGAAGAAAATTAAGTTTTAGCAAAAGGATCAACTTTAAGATCGACCTCTAGGTCATCTTCTTTTGAAATGGGCAGCTTGGCATGCTTCAGCACATTGTTTTTGTATGGCCTTACAAAAGGATCGATCCCTAGTAAAAGGGTCGACCCCTAGGTCACCTCTGTTGCATAGAAATTAAGCAGAAAGCTAAATTTTTAAGTGCTCTCCAAGTGCTGACACTTGATTTAAAAATATTGACACTTGAGAAAAAAGTGTCGACATCTAAGTAAAAGTGTTGACCCCAGATCATAAGGTATCGACCTCAGATCAAAAAGTTTTGACCCCTACAGAAAAAGTACGATCTCAACATTAGGACAGGCATAATGGCTAGTTTTCTACAGCTTTTTAAATGGCCATTTCTCCACTCTAATGGCTAGTTCAAGACTTCCAACAGTTAGAACTAATCCTCCAGCCATCACCAAGAATATAAAAGTCTAGAAAAATATTTGAAAAGTTAGATTAAGAGATTTTAAAGTAAAATCATTTTGGATTGAAGAGGTTTTCATTGCACATCAAAAAGAGAGAAAAAAGAGAGGAACTAAGCTTTGATTTTAGAGGACATTCAAGAGTTATCTTTCACAACATCTCAAGCAAACTCTTAGCATCATTTGAAGAGAAGTAAAGCTTCAAAAGAGCACATATTTAGCCACTTCTTCAAGCTTCAAAAGAGTTCATTTTTATTTTTATTTTTGTGCTTAATTTTTATATTTATATCTTTGTTTCTTTACAAATTTTTTTGGAAGAAGAAACTTGGGGTATAGGCTGGTCCAAGCTGATAATTGGATGGTGTAAAGATTATCGTTGGTGCCTCTAGGTTAAAACCAACTTGGTTGATAGTGAACCTAAGAAAACTATCAATGTCGGATTGTGGTTGGTGAGTGATAAGTGGAAAAAATATACTAATAAAAGTATTAAATTATAAAATAAATTAAATTATTTCTTTAGAAATTGATACTTTTATTAATCTTGTGTAGGAAAGAAGGCCACCAATGTGAAGATCTTATTTTTCTGATTTACATGAAATAAATTTTAGGCAAAATGGACTTCAAACGAGTCCAGAATTGAATTTCAAAAAAAAAAAAAAAAAACTGATTCGGTTCCAACCGGTTCAAAAAATTGATTCAGCAGTTTGGCCCGGTTCGATCGAAACAACAAACCGACCCACCGATGCAATGCTGACGTCAGGATGATGTCAGCATTTTTTGCGGCTCTTGATGGATCATCCGGAGGGTATTTCGAGCATTTCACATCAGAACAAGCGCTCCGATTGGTTGAAGAACACGACGGTCTATGCAACACTAGGCTCGTGCATGGTCCACGGAGGGCAATTTGGAAATTTTGGCTAATCTAACGGATGGTTTTCACTGAAATTCGATCGGACGGTCCAAGCGAAGGCGCTGATGGACGGCATTCGCAGCTCCCGATCGAGATCCAATGGCTGAGATTCATCCCGACATTAAACTAAAGATCAGAAGGCTTCTTTCTACGCGATCAGATGGCCGAAATTCAATCCAACAGTAAATCCAACAGCTGGCATTAAGTTCGACTTGATTTGGATTATTTTAAGGGGTTTTTGAGTGGTTTTTGGACCGTTTGATCGACATCTAATGGGTAGAATTACCCAGATCTTAGTTTGAGTTGCTTTGGAAGTCTTAAACCTAATTTTTGATGGATTTTGGGAGAAATCAAACTCTTCATTTATAAAAAAAATCTATTGTTGTCGTAAAAAAATCAGAGAGAGATAGAGAGAGAGACGGGGAGAGAGAGTGAAAAAGAGAGAGACAAAAAGAGAGATAGAGAAAGAGAGAGGGAAGTCAGAGAAAAAGAGAAAAAGGAAGAGAGTTAAAAGAAAAGAAAAGAAAAACAAAAAGAAAGAGAGGAAAGAGGTAGAAAGAGAAGAGTGATTTGTGAGAAATAAAAAAGGGTTCTTGATTTTTTTTTGACAATCAAGACATCGATCAAGGAGCATCTTCTTCTTCACCAAGTTCTCCACATCAAGAGCAATAGAGAATCAATTTCAGCAATCAAAAAGTCTAATTTCTTTATGCTTTTTATTTTATTTACTATTTTTGAATTTGTTATTATAAACTAAATTTTATTTTACTAAGGCTAAAGTGTAGCCACTCTTTTGATGCAATATTCAGTGTGATTATTTTTAAATTTTATTCATGAGGAGTATATAAATATAATCTTAATGCTTTTAGATTACTGGCCATCTTCTAATTGATTTGATGAACATAAATGTTACGGACCAAGTACATCTATGTAATTGCTTCTTGATTATATACTTTGTATTATGAATGAAATTAGAATTCATATGCATGCGGGAATTTTAGTGCGCTTTGGACGCAGCGTATTTTAATTAGAGAATTTCACAAAATCTAATGCATTAATATTTATTTAAATTACACCTGGACTAAAGGGTAATTAATAAATATTAATAGTTTTGCTATGCCTGAACCAAAGGATAGTGAATAAATTAGGAGACTCCACCGTCACATGAAATAAAATTAATCTAAAAATCTGAATATTGTATTGACTGAGTTGGTGAATCGATTGCCTTAGTAATTCATTACTCTTGAGTTTAAAATCCTAATAATTTATACTCTCTCTATTTTCTTAAAAAAATTTTTTAATTATTTTTTATTTTATTCTTTAATTTCTTATTCTCATAAATCGATCTTCTAAATAAAGCATAGGAAAGAGCTTTTCAGTACTTATTTTCCAATCCTCTAGGGATGATACTCTACTCATTCACTTTATTACTTGATCGACTGGTGCACTTGCCATAGCTATAAATTAGCACGCATCAAGTTTTTGGCGCCGTTGCCGGGGATTGTGTCTAAAACAATATTAAAATTTTGATCCTAGCTTTACTTTAGAAATTTATTTTTAATTTTTATTATTTAAAAAAAAAAAATTGTTCAGTGCATGACACGTACTGGACATAGTAACTTACTACCTTTAGATCCAGAAAATTGAAAGAACCATTAGAAGACTACAACAAGAGAGAAACATGGCAGCTGAAGATCCTAACGACATCAATCTAGGATTGGATATGGCGACTGAAGGACAGCATGAAGCTATTCGATCCAGTACATCGTCCATTAAATGATTATATCACACCATCTATAGCCGATGCAGCTTCGAGCATCAGGAGACCGCCTGTACGAGCAAACAACTTCGAAATAAAATCGCAATGATCCAGATGATTCAATCAACTGTCCAATTCAGTGGACACGTGCATGATGATCCGAATGCCCATATTTCTAATTTTCTTGAACTTTGTGATACTTTTAAAATTAATGGGGTGTCAGGATGATGCTATTAGATTAAGGTTATTTCCTTTCTCTTTACGGGACAAAGCTAAGAGTTGGCTTCATTCTCTTTCCTGCAGGTTCTATCACAACTTGGGATGTCCTAGCCCAAAAATTCTTTAGCCAAGTACTTTCCACCTTCCAAGACTGCTAAGATGCGCAACGATATCACTTCTTTTATGCAGATGGACATGGAGACACTATATGAGGCTTGGGAGCATTTCAAAGAATTACTGAGGAGATGTCCACATCATCAACTATCCGTATGGCTTTAGGTACAAACTTTCTATAATGGTTTATCTCCTACTAATCATTCTATGATTGATGCAGCAGCAGGAGGAACCATTAATCAAAAAATGGAGGAAGAAGCTTTCGATCTGATCGATGAGATGGCATCAAATAGCTATCAATGGCAGACAGAACGCATGATGCCAAAAAGACTAGCAGCTGTGCAGGGAGTAGATTGCGTGCCAACCTTACTAGCTGAAATTGTAGCCCTTAGAGCCGAAGTCAACAACTTAAAGGGAACAGCTATGCATATTCAGAGCATTACTTGTGACCTGTGTGGAGGAGGACATGATACGAGCAATTGCCAGACAGGTAATCCTTTTGCTAAAACAACTGATACAGCTAATTATATTGGTAATTTTTTTAGGCCATAACAAAACAATCTCCTACTCCAACACATACAATCAAGGGTGGAGGCAGCACCCAAATTTCTCATGGAGTAATCAAAATGCAGCACAACAGCCACCCCCGGGATTCCAAGTACCTGAAAAGAAGTCCAACATGGAAGAGCTGATGGTCAAATTTATGCAAAACCAAGAAGCAACTATAAAAAATTTGGAAGCCAAACTTAGACAGGACCAAATAGCAGCAATTCAAAACTTGGAGATGCAAATAGGTCAAATGGCTAAGATAATCTCCGAGAGACCTCAAGGATCCTTGCCAAGCAATACGGAGACAAATCCAAGGGAGCAAGTCAATGCTATCACCTTAAGAAGTGGTACAAAGTTAGAGGAGCCACATCAGAAGAAAGAGACTGAAGAGCCAACTACAAATAAGGAACCATCAACTCAAAATTCGTCAGTCACCAAAACAACCAGCAGATGGATGGTCTCCAGGTATACGATTTGCTGATCCAAATGTGAAGCCCTACGTGCCGCCACTACCATTCCCAGAGAGACAAATACAGCATCCAGATAAGAAATTTTCTAACTTTTTCAAAATTCTAAAGAATTTACATATTAATATTCCTTTTGTAGATGCTATTACTCAAATGCCCAGGTATGCCAAGTTTCTCAAAGAAATCTTAACAAATAAGAAAAAGCTGAAGGAGCATGAGAGAATAAATTTGAATGAAGAATGCTCAGCAATACTTCAAAATAAATTACCACAGAAGCTAAAAGATCCAGGGAGTTTTACTATCCCCTGCATTATTGGTGATTGTAGTTTTGATAAAGTTTTATGTGATTTAGGAGCAAGCATAAATCTCATGCCTTTTTCTATTTTTAGGAAGCTGGGTCTAGGAGAACCGAAGCCTATCACTATTACTCTTCAATTAGCCGATAGATCCATTAAATATCCAAGAGGTATAGTGGAGGATGTCTTGGTAAAGGTAAACAAGTTTATTTTTTCTGTTGATTTTATTATTCTTGATATGGAAGAAGATTATGATGTACCCCTTATTTTAGGGAGATCCTTTTTAGCTATTGGAGGAGCTTTAATAGATGTTCAACAAGGAAAATTAATTCTTAGAGTCCAAGACGAACAAGTTACTTTTAATATTTTCAAAGATACTAAACATATTGATGATAATCAAACTTATTTTCTAATTGATATTATTGACAATCCATTATATGAGAATTCTATAGAAAATAGGTTTGAGACTATAAAAGCGAGCAATGTCAAATTGAAAGAAGACTCGATCAAACATGAAAGTATTCCAATTGAAGTGGCACCGGATTGATCCACTTTAGAACTCAAAGAAAGTCAAGCTGAAGACTATAAATCAGAACTACTAGATAGGTTGTTTCTTTTCTTTTTAGTTTTGATCATTTTTCTTTTCTTTTATTTTTCAGTAATTTGTTGTTGCTCTTTTACTGCTCTGGTGTGTATTTTCAATTTTGCAGAAAAATCAATGAGAACTCAAGCAAAATTTTAAAGCTCCAAAGAACCAGACTGAACCAAATCAGGTGTATTCCTTCCTATCCTTTATTGCACCCTTTATTTTTCTTTCTCCTTTAAGACAATGTAGAATAATTAAAAAAAAAAAAAAAAATCATGTGTCAAGAAGAAAATCTTGAGCAAGATAAACTGGATAAGTGATAAAAGATAGAATTATTTGCTAATGAATGTAATGAGTTAAAGAAGTAGATTAGTTGGTCAACTTTTAGCAGCCTACTTAGGTCATTAAAAGACTATTAGCACTTTTTATTGCACATGCACACTAATAAGGCAAAGTAGGTATTAATTATAAGGTCCTCAATTATCACTAAAAATTGATAATTAATATACATTCTAATCAAAGAAACTTGAATTTAAGGAAAGAGCTACCTGCCTATAAATAAAGTGCAAAAGATAGAGTATATGTGGATTGCCCAAAGCCTAGTAACTGGGTCTCTGCACCTAGGTCAAGTATGAAAATTCACATAAAATGGTGAAGGGAAGGCCAGGATGCTCAGCACAGTAAAAAAAAAAAAAAAAAAAAAAAAGGGAAGGCAGTGTGAAAGCTACCTTAATTCATGAGTATAAAATTGAGAATGTATAGAAAATTGACCAAAATAAGTGATAAGAGAAGATACTTTTGTTCTTTTAATTTAATACTGAAATGCTAAAGTTAGTCATCACAAACATAAGTGCTATAGATCTTTGATGTACTCTAAGAAAGTTTTTAATTGTATTGACTGAAAAATTTGCTTCTAAAGCTCAATGCTTAGTTAGCAGTATTTTCTAAATTTTTTGACCTTTAATCCTAGATTTTATCTTTATGATGGATAATCTTATTGAAACATGGTATTAAATAAAACATTGCTAAGGGACTAGCAATGACTAAGTTGGGGGGTGTGATAAGTGGTAAAAATATACTAATAAAAGTATTAAATTATAAAATAAATTAAATTATTTCTTTAGAAATTGATACTTTTATTAATCTTGTATAGGAAAGAAGGCCACCAATGTGAAGATCTTATTTTTCTGGTTCACATGAGATAAATTTTAGGCAAAACGAACTTTAAACGAGCCTAGAATTGAATTTCAAAAAAAAAAAAAAGATTTGGTTCGAACCGTCTCAGAAAATCGGTTCAGCGGTTTGGCCCGGTTTGACCGAAATAGCAAACCAATCCACCGACACAATGCTGACATCAGGATGATGTCAGCATTTTTTGTGGCTCACGGTGTACCATCCAGAGGGTATTTTGGGCATTTCACATCAAAAAAGCACTTCGATTGGCTGAAGAATGCGGCGGTCTACGCAACACCAGGCTCACGCATGGTCCATGGAGGGCAATTTGGAAATTTTGGTTGATCCAACGGGCGATTTTCACTGAAACTCGATCGGACGGTCGAAGTGAAGGCGCTGATGGATGGCATCCGTAGCTTCCGATCGAGATCCAATGGCTGAGATTCATCCCAACGTTAAACTAAAGATCAGAAGGCTTCTTTCTACATGATCGGACGGCCCAGATTCAATCCAACGGTAGATCCAACGGTTGGCATTAAATCTGACTTGATCTGAGTTATTTTAAGGGATTTTTGAGTGATTTTTGGACCGTTTGATCGACATCTAACGGGCAGAATTACCTAGATCTTATTTGAGTTGCTTTGGGAGTCTTAAACCTAATTTTTGATGGATTTTGGGAGAAATCAAACTCTTCATCTATAAAAAAACTACTATTGTCGTAAAAAAATCAGAGAGAGACAGAGAGAGATGGGGAGAGAGAGTGAAAAAGAGAGAGACAAAAAGAGAGACAGAGAAAGAGAGAGGGAAGTCAGAGAAAAAAAGAAAAAGGGAGAGAGTTAAAAAAGAAAAAAGGAAAAACAAAAAGAAAGAGAGGAAAGAGGTAGAAAGAGAAGAGTGATTTGTGAGAAATAAAAAAGAATTTTTGATTTTTTTTTCGACAATCAAGACATCGATCAAGGAGTATCTTCTTCTTCACTAAGTTCTCCACATCAAGAGCAACAGAGAATTAATTTCAGCAATCAAACAGTCTAATTTTTCTATACTTTTTATTTTATTTGCTATTTTTGAATTTGTTATCATGAATAAATTTTATTTTACTAAGACTAAGGTATAGCCACTCTTTTGATGCAATATTCAGTGTGATTATTTTTAAATTTTATTCATGAGGAGTATATAAATCTGATCTTAATGCTTTTAGATTATTGGCCATCTTCTAATTGATATGATGAACATAGATGTTACGGACCAAGTATATCTATGTTATTGCTTCTTGATTACATATCTTGTATTATGAATCAAATTAGAATTCATATGTATGCAGGAATTTTAGTGCGCTTTGGATGCAGCGTATTTTAATTAGAGGATTTCACAAAACCTAATGCATTAATATTTATTTAAATTACACCTGGACCAAAGGATAATTAATAAATATTAATAGTTTTGCTATGCCTGGATCAAAGGGTAGTGAATAAATTAGGAGACTCCACCGTCACATGAAATAAAATTAATCTAAAAATCTAAATATTGTATTGACTGAGTTGGTGAACCGATTGCCTTAGTAATCCATTACTCTTGAGTTTAAAATCTTAATAATTTATACTCTCTCTATTTTCTTAAAAAAAAAATTTAATTATTTTTTATTTTGTTCTTTAATTTTTTATTCTCATAAATCGATCTTCTGAATAAAGCATAGGAAAGAGCTTTTCAGTACTTATTTTTCAATCCTCTAGGGATGATACTCTACTCATTCACTTTATTACTTGATCGACTGGTGCACTTGCCATAGCTATAAATTAGCACGCATCAGTGAGCCCGACAAAACCAATTGAATTTATTTATGATTTTGGGTTAAAATAAATGCACTATAATCTAGAAATTATAGTGGAATACCTAAGGAGAGCTTGGGATGTAAATGTAGGTGAGGGGTTGCACCGAACCACTATAAAATTCTTATGTATTTATATTATATTTTTGCTTTTCTTGCCCTCATTACTTGCTTTACATATTTGTATTATCTAGTTAATTTTAATTTCACTACTGCATTGCATATCCACCATAAATACTCAAGTTTTATTAATTAGAAGCACATATTTATTTGGAGTTTAATTTGGCTAAAATTTTAAAAGAACCCAATTTATCCTCTTTCTTGGGTTGCTATCTTTGGACAACAAGTTTCAAATGAAAAGAATCTTTCTATTATTTGTATTAGAAGTGATCATGGAATAGAGTTTGAAAACCAACATTTTGAAACTTTTTGTAATGAAATGGAGATTGAATATAATTTTTCTACTCCTAGAATACCTTAATAAAATAGAGTTGTTGAAAGAAAAAACAGAATCCTAGAGAAAATGGCCCAAACTATATTGTGTTTAAGCCATCTCCTAAGATATTTTTGGATTGAAGCTATCAATACAGTATATTATATTCTAAATAGAGCATTAACATGGCCGATATTAAAGAAAATCCCTTATGAACTTTGAAAAAAATAGAAAATCAAATATTAGCTACTTTCATGTTTTTGGTTGCAAATGCTTTGTTCTAAATAATGATAAAGATAACTTAGGCAAATTTGATGTAAAATCTGATGAAGGCATCTTCTTAGAATATTCTATCTTTAGTAAAGCATATAGGATTTTTAACAAATACACATTAGTTGTTGAAGAGTCTATACATATGGTATTTAATGAAACTAACAACTTACCTTCTAGAAAAAAGAATATGGCTGATGATGATGCAAGAATAATTGAGAAAGAAATGAAAAAAATTATACTAAAAAAATCAACAACTCAAGATAATAAAGAAGAGAAGGAAGCTGAATCTAAAGATAAAAATTCTGATGATACTCAAATTCAAAGTCTACCAAAGGAGTGGAGATATGCACTTGGCCACCCCAAAGACCAAATTATTAGTGATCCATCATAAGGGCTAAGAACTCATGCATCTTTGAGAAATATCAATAATTGTCTAGCCTTTGTATCTCAAATTGAACAAAAAACTATAGAAAAAGCTAAAAATGACCCAAACTGGATAAATGCAATACATGAAGAATTAAATTAGTTTGAAAAAAATAAAGTTTGGACCCTAGTTAATAGACTAAGTGATTATCTAATAATTAAAACTAAATGGATGTTTAGAAATAAACTAGATGAAAATGGATTGATTGTCAGAAATAAAGCTAGATTAGCGGCTAAAGGATATAATCAAGAGGAAGGTATTGATTTTGATGAAACTTTTACTCCTATTGCTTGATTAGAGGTAATTAGGCTATTACTTGCATTTGACTGCTTCATAAACTTTAAATTATACCAAATGGATATTAAAGTATATTTTTAAATGGGTACATAGTCGAAGAAGTATATGTAGAACAACCACCTAAATTTGAAAGTCATGAATATCCTAATCATGTTTATAAATTACATAAGACACTCTATGGTTTAAAACAAGCTCCTAGAGTATGGTATGAAAGACTAAGTAAATTTTTAATTGATAATAAATTCTCTAGAGAAAATATTGATAAAACTATATTTTTAAAGTAGAAAAATAAGGACTTACTGATAGTACAAATTTTTATAGATGATATTATTTTCGATGCTACTAATGAAAATCTTTGTCAAGAGTTTACCAAGCTTATATAAGGAGAGTTTGAGATGAGTATGATGGATGAACTGAACTTTTTTCTCAAACTCTAAATCAAGCAAAGTGAATAGGGGATCTTCATCAACCAAACAAAGTACACAAGAAAATTTTGAAAAAATTTAGAATGGACAACTCAAGACCAATAGGTACACCTATGAGCCTCTCTTGCAAACTTGATAAAGATAAAAAAGGTAAGAAAGTTGATACTAAATTATGTAGACATGTGATAGGATCATTACTCTATCTTACTACAAGTAGACCTAACATTATGTTTAGTATCTGTATGTGTGCTAGGTATCAATCTAATCCTAGAGAATCTCATGCTTTAACTGTTAAAGAATATTTAAATATTTATTTAGCATACTCAATGCTGGACTTTGGTATGATAAATTATCACCTTTAGAATTAATTGGATATATTGATTCTGATTTTGCTGAATATAAATTAGATAGAAAAAGCACTAGTGGTACTTATCAATTTCTTGGAGTTAATATAATTTTATGGTTTAGCAAGAAACAACACTCAATAGCAATATCTATAGCTGAAGCTGAATATATTATTGCTGGAAGTTGTTGTGCTTAGATTTTATGGATAAAACAACAACTTGAAGACTTTGGCATAAAACATAATAAAATTTCAATAAGATGTGATAACACTAGTATGATTAATCTAACTAAAAGTCTAATTCAACACTCAAGATCCAAACATATTAAAATAAGACATAATTTCATAAGAGATCATGTGCAAAATAATGATGTGATGCTTAAGTTTGTTAGTATAGATAAGCAATTAGCAGATATCTTTACTAAATCTCTTAATGAAGAAAAATTTAGCATAATTAGAAGAGAACTAAGAATGTACTATCACTCAGATTAAGCGCAAAACTAGATTCTCTTGATCCAATAGCTCTCATATGAATTAGAAGTCTCTTTATTGCTCTCCAAGGATCCTATCTAGTGAATTTGCTTGTTGACTTAAAATCATGTCCCCTCTCCAAACCTTCAAAAAGATATCATATTTCATAAGTCTATTAATTTATTAGACCCTGTTGGTGTGAAATCTGGTTGATGCCGGATCGAGCTAGAGTTAGAGAAGATAAGGTCGCTGCCCGTAACCTGCAAAACAAGTCCTGTCCAGAGTCGAAGGTGGTGGCTCTGGCAAGACTCTTCGATGATCAAGTCAACTCTCTTGGCCAACAAAAATGGAGTACTTAGAGAAATTTTTTTGATAGAGTTTTGGAGTAGAAGATGAGAATCCCCCTTTGAAACGTATCTAGAGGGTTCCTTTTGAAAGGAATATGCCCTCAAGCCAATCAATTTTTAGGCTGTTCTTTGTCTTCCAAACTCATGTAATGACATTTTAATATAAATAAAGACATTATTTCATCATATGCAGTGTCTTATTATTTATTTAAGATTATGATGAATCCTATAAATTAAGGCTATGGTTTTAAGGATTGTGATGAAATCATACCAGTGAGATCTAAAACCTTAAAACCCTAATTTAAACATTTCTGGTCGATGGAACATTGAGTTAGGGATCAATGTTTTCGATAAGACTAGCACATCTTTTGTATGCTCAATTGAGAGGGTGATTGATCTCACTATCACTTGTGTATGATACTAATACAAAGATGTGGGTGCTCATTAGAGAATGAGTTCACTGAATTAATTCAAGTTGAGAAAATCCAATGGAGTCTTATCTACATGTCAATAGATGGTTTTCATAGTGGAATTATACATATAATCCTCTGACCTAAAACTACCAAAGAATCTTATATATATGAATATCATATTTAGGTTCATACTCATTCATGACTCAGTCATGTACGGGATGATCAGGATATGGTAGATTATATATGAAGGTTGTGAGTAGGTTAATATGGAATCGATCACTCCTGGTAAGAGAAAATAGCATCCTACCTACTTCAAACAAATGATGATTCAAGAAGACTTTGATCAAAGCATGATAAAAATTAGAAATGTTTCTAATGTTTCATTAAATGAATCATCATCATAATATTGAAAGAGAAAAGAATATGATATTGGGATTGGCATATTTTCATACCCAGAATCATATTCAGAATGCAGAAAGATCGAAGGATCTAGTTGCATGATAATTTTTACTGAAGGATATTTTTGGTATTTTCATCAAAATTTTACATCTTTCGAAAAGTCACGATATATTGCTAGACGTCAATCATGTCTTGTGGGTTTGATCAAATTAAATTTTTAATTTAATCATTAAATTAGAAAGTGTTCTAAATTAAGTCAAATTGGGTTGGCTAGTTTTGACCTAAATTGGTTTAGTTGAGTTCTAACCTGATTAGGTCAAATCACATCCAGACCCACTACTGGCTAGATGTGATACCCAATGGGTCATACATAAAGAGAATTGGTTAAGGATCTAATTGGATTAGATCATGTTTGCAAGATGAACATGCTAGCACATGTAGCAAACCCTAGCACCTAGATTCAAATTGGATTCGAATCAGCTTCCGATTTGGGCTAATTAAGGTTCGATTTGAGCCAAATAGGATTTGATCTTGAATTGAATTAATCTAAACTGATTGGGCTTCAATTGGGGCACCACATACCTAAATCCCACATGCCAGAGAGTCTCTCTCTTGCACGTGGGAAGTCTTTCATGCGCAAAGAATTTTTGGCGCATGGAATTAGTTGGCGCCTACCTTCTTTGACTTTTTCCATTTGTTATGTCACGTAAATATTTTAAATAGGCATGAACATCAGATATGGGGTGCAGAGAGTCCTTCTCTAGATGAAATACTCCATTATTATTTTGAGAAGGGACTCTTTGTCGCCTAGGAATACTTGCCGCCCAAGACTCCTTGCTGCCCTCTCATCCTTGACGCCTCTTGGACCAAGTCAAAGTCCCTTGAGACTTTGACTATTCAAAGTTCATCTCCATGCCTTCTTGCTAATTGGGCGTCCCATTTTAAAGCCATTGGATGGCCTTTTTTATCTGATCTAATGGATGAAAATGATGGCGCCAAGAATGTAATCCCGTGACTCTTCATAAATAACTTATGTAGAATTAGTCCGAGAGTCTTTCTACTTTAAGGAATCTCTTTGACTAAGTCTACATGACGTTATTATCTGATGAGGCATGAGATTGGCTAAAGGGACATGAGATAATATTTTAAAAGGGTATGAGAAAATGTGTTGGCATCCTTACGTACATTATAAATAAGGGTGCGCACCAAGAGTCGGAAAGGAGTGAAAATTATCTTTCTTTCTTACAAGTATTTTCTATTGTCTAATTTTTTTCTTCCCTTCTCTTATCCAGACCTTATCCTTATAAGGATAAGAAGTCATTTTAAGATAAAGAGATTAGGTAGAAAAATTAAGAAGACAAAGAAAAAGAAAGAAAGATAAGGAGAGGTAAGGAAGGTGACACAAAGGCTAAGGAAGGTCTTGCCTATTTAATTAAAGTTCTTATTATTAGAAATTTAATTATATAAATCAGAGGTGCTGGTGTCTTGATCAAGTCTCTGTATGGATCAATGTTGGAGGGTGAACACGTGGGCACTTGGTGGAACCCCTAACGGATTGCTGTCGATAATTAGGGACAATTTAGGATTAAGCGATAAGAGGTATGTTCTAATACTTTCTTTTATATTATAAATGCATGTTATATAATTTAATTGCTAATAAGGTGGTCCTAGGGTTTGGGTTTGGTTTGTATGATTTCATATTTTTGCTTTGAAATCCATGCTTCCATCTTGTACACCATTCCTATCATTGGTATCAGAGCAAGCTTTATTAGGTTAAATCATATAATGCTTTGCTTATAATATAATGTCACAAAAGAAAAGTATGATATATTTTTATTTATTTACATGTTATTTATATGATGAGATCATATTCTTTTATTTATCATAATGAGATTATGATGTTTATATTATTCTGTAAAGGTTGCCCTGATATAGTGGAAAGTATTCACTATGTAATGATGGTTGTCCTAGAATAATTATACATGTTAATATATATATATATATAAATTTTATCATAATTGATGCTATTAGATATTTAGTTTGATTTAAATCAGAATGTGCATCGAGACCTTTTAAATCCCTCTTTAAAAATTATATTAAGTTGTAGTGTAATTAACCTATAGCTGAATTAGTTGGGATGTCTAATTGATCAATCAGTGTCTAGGAAAAATGGTTCAAGATTGGTAAAGAGAACATGATTTTTAATTAATTTTGTTATCTGATCTGGCCAATTTATTGGTGTCTAAGGAAAGCAATATGAGGACTCCCATTTCTCTCCCACTTATCTGGCTGATTCGATTAATTTAATTCTAGATTGAAATGCTTATTATTATATTCACTACATTATGGCTTTCTTTCATACTAGGTTCTTATTATGTCCAGAACCATATTTATTTTGTTGTATAACTACAAGATCTATTATGAGGAATGATGTAATATTAATTTAGTGCATTGAGATGCTTACACTAGTTTGAATATATTACTTTGTTGTGTATCCACAAAAGCAGTTATATTTCATTTTGACTGTGTAAAAATGAAGGATTCTATTTAAACTAAAGCATTAAAGTTTGTTATGCTAACACAAGACTATTAATGTTTTAGAGGCAATTTTTTTTTTTTTTGAGAGTTGCATAAAATGCAATTGAAAAGAGTTTCCTACCTTTGAACTTATAACAGGTTTGTTATGCAACCACAAGACCTTTTATAAGGAATTAGGGTCTTTTTCTCACTAAGAAAATCAATAAGAGGGTTATGATTTTTTGATTAAATAGTGGAAGACATAATTAAATTAAAATCCTAATTTAATTATGTTTGTCATCATGAGTTATTTGCTTATATTTTGTTCTTTATTTTGTAGATTAAATGGCTTCTTCACTTTCATTGTATTCAATTTTAGATTCAAATAAATTGACTGATCAAAATAATGTTGACTGATTGAGAAACCTAAAAATAGTACTTAGTCAAGAAAAACTCTCTTATATTCTTAATGCCCCTGATCCTAAGCCATTAGAAAATGATGCCACAAATGAAGATAAGTCCACATACAAGATGTGGCAAAATGATTTTCTTGCCTCTATGAATAATGAATTATGGAGGCAGCATGATGGCATAGACACTCAATCCATATTGCTCAATCTAAAAGAGCTTTATGGAGAGCATAGTAGGACTGCTAGATTTGAGATATCTAAGCAATTATTTTGTGTAAGAATGATAGAACGAACATCCATACAAAATCATGTTTTGATGGTAATTGATCTAATCAGTCGATTAAGTCAATTAGATTTTGTTATGGATGGAGAGTTAAGTCAGAATTTGATCCTGCAATCACTTCCAGAATCATTTTCTTAGTTCATTATGAACTATCACATGAACAAACTGATTTCTTCCTTACCTGAGCTATTAAATATGCTCAAGACAGTAGAAAATCATATCAAGAAGGATAAGGCTCCTCTTCTTCTTGTGGATGGGATCTTCAAGAAGAAGATAGGAAAAAAGGGTTCAAAAAGAAGGTTGAACCCTAAAGATGGTATAAATAAGAAGAAAAAGGGAAAGAAGGTCTTCAGACAGATGACCTATTTTCACTATAGCAAAATAGGTCATTGGAAGAGAAATTGTAAGGCTTACCTTGCAACCATGAAGTCTGGTGCAAATAATGCACCAAAAGGTATGTATGAGATACATACTATATTATCATTAAATTCTTTCATTTTAAATTCTTGGGTATTAGATACCAGCTGTGGTTTTCATATCTACAAATCTTTGCAGGAGCTACAGAAAATTAAGTGTTTGAAGAAAGGTGACTTCAAGCTCTATGGCGCTGGAGGAGAGTCTATCCAAGTAGAAGTTATAGGGATAAATATATTGAAGTTACCTTATAAAAAGATCTTAGAGCTTATAAATTATTATTATATGCCTAAGATCATTAGAAATATTATATCTATACCCTTGTTATTAAAACAAGATTATAGTTTTAATGTAACGAGTGAAGGTTGCTCAATCAAATATTCTAATGAAAATATTTATTTTGGCATATTTAGCAATGGTTTGTTGACTCTATGTTTGAATGACAATATATTTCATATTGATAAAAATAGAAAACATAAGAGAGATGATATAAATAATACTTTACTTTGGCATTATCGATTAGGTCATATTAGTGAGGCTAGAATTAACAAGTTATATAAAGAAAAGTTCTTTAATCCTTTTGATTATGAATCATTAGGAACTTGTGAATCATGCCTCATGGGTAAAATGAACGAGATTACATTTAGTGGACATGGAGAAAGGATCAATGAGTTACTAGGACTTGTACATACTGATGTATGTGGTCCTATGACAACTCAAGCTAGAGGAGGATACTCTTATTTTATAACATTCACTGATGATTTATCTAGGTTTGGATACGTGTATTTTATGAAACACAAATAAGAAGCCTTTGATAAATTTAATGAGTGTCAAAGTATGGTCGAAAAACAAACTAGATAATGTATAAAAATCTTTCAATCTGAATGGAAAGGAGAATACTTATCTAGTGAGTTTCTAGACTATCTTAAAGTTAAAGAGATTCTCTCTGAATGGACACCTTCTTATACACCGTAATTAAATGGTATAGCCGAAAGAAAAAATTGCACCTTATTAGATATGGTACGGTCCATGATGTGCTTCATTGAATTACCTATTTCCTTCTGGGGTCATGTCCTGGAGACTGCAATTTACATCTTGAATAGAGTACCTTCTAAATCTGTATCTAGTACTCCATATGACATATGGAGAAGTAAGAAACCTAATCTTAAGTATCTTAAGATATGGGATTGTCCAGCACATGTCAAAAGAAATTTTAAACATAAACTTGATGCTAGATCAGATAGATGTCTATTTATAGGATATCCTAGAAATTGTATAGGATATTTATTCTACCATCCTACTGAACAAAAGGTATTTGTAAGTAGGCATGCCATTTTCGTGGAAAAAGAATTTATCCTAGAAAAGGATAGTGGTAGAAATATTGAACTTAGTGAAGTTCAAGAAAAATAAATAGAAATTTCTCAACCAAATAATCACATAAAAGAACCAGAACACAAAACTCCTATCCATAGGTTTGAAAGAGTACGAAATACACCTATGAGGTATGGGTTCATTATTGAGAACAATGAAGTCCAAGTCATTGAGAATGACGAACCTCTGACCTATGCGGAAGTAGTCAAAAGTAAGGACTCTTATAAATGGCTGGCTGCCATGCAATCCAAAATGAAATCCATGCACACCAACAAAGTATGGACTTTGGTGGATGCACCAGAGGATATAAACCCTATTGGATGCAAATGGATTTTTAAGAAAATGATTGGAGCTGATGGTCAAATTGAAACCTATAAAGACAGATTGGTGGCTAAGGGTTTTAACAAAAATAGGGGATTGATTATGATGAAACATTTTTACCTATTGCCATGCTCAAATCTATTCGGATTATGCTTGCTATAGCAGCATACCACGACTATGAAATATGGCAAATGGATGTAAAGACTGCCTTCCTTAATGATTTTCTTAAGGAGGAGGTCTATATGTCACAGCTAGAGGGATTTGAGTCAAATGAGAGATCAAATCAGGTATGCAAGCTTAAGAGATCCATTTATAGATTAAAGCAAGTATCAAGGAGTTGGAACATCCATTTTGATGTAACTGTAAAAGAGTTTGGTTTTATCAAGAATGTGGATGAACCATGTGTGAACAAGAAAACTAGTGGAAGAACCATAGTCTTCTTGGTTCTATATGTAGATGACATACTCCTCATTGGGAATGATATCCTAATATTACAATCAGTCAAATTATGGCTATCAAATAAGTTTTTCATGAAAGATTTGGGAGAAGCATCCTATATACTAGGAATAAAGATCTATAGAGATAGATTTAAGAGGATGCTAGGCTTGTCCCAATCTAGATACATTGACTTAATACTGAAAAGATTCAGTATGGATGGGAGTAAAAGAGGTTACTTACCCATGAGTCAAGGCATACATCTCTCTAAAAAGATGTCTCCAAAGACACCTGAAGAGAGAAATAGAATGAGTTCTATTTCTTATGCTTCGACTGTTGGATCAATAATGTATGCCATGTTATGTACAAGGCCTGATGTTGCTTATGCTTTAGGCATTGCAAGTAGATTTCAAGCTGATCCAGGAGAGGATCATTGGAAAGCTATGAAAAATATTCTTAAATACTTGAAAAGGACTAAAAATATTTTTCTAGTATATGGTGGTTCTGATCTTAAACTAGAAGTATATTCTGACTCTAGTTTTCAATCAAACCCAGAAGATAGCAAATCCATTTCAGGATAAATCTTTGCTCTGAATGGTGGAGTAGTGAGTTGGAAGAGTGCTAAGCAGCCAACTGTAGCTGACTCAACCACTAAAGCAGAATATATAGCTATAAGTGAAGCCGCCAAGGAAGCTATCTGGATGAAGAAGTTCATCACTCAATTGGGTGTTATTCTTGAAATTAAGAATCCAATACCACTTTACTATAATAATACTGGAGCTGTTGCTCAAGCAAAGGAACCAAGGTCTCATCATAAATCCAAACATATTCTAAGATGCTTCCGTCTCGTTCGTGAAATTATTGAAAGATAAGATGTAGTCATAGAACGAGTTGACACGAAGAATAACATAGCAGACCCATTCACTAAGGCTTTACCACTGCAATTGTTTGATTATCACCTTGATTGTATGGGATTAAAATTTAAGGGTGATTGGCTTTAGTGCAAGTGGGAGATTGAAAGGAATATGCCCTCAAGCCAATCAATTTTTGGACTGTTCTTTATCTTCCAAACTCATGTAATGACATTTTAATATAAATAAAGGCATTATTTCATCATATGCAGTGTCTTACTATTTATTTAAGATTATGATGAATCCCATAAATTAAGGCTATCATTTTAAGGATTATGATGAGATCATACCAGTGAGATCTAAAACCTTAAAACTCTAATTTAAATATTCCTGGTCGATGGAACATTGAGTTGGGGATCAATGTTTCTAGTAAGACTAGCACATCTTTTGTATGTTCAATTGAAAGGGTGATTGATCTCACAACCACTTATGTATGATACTAATACAAAGATGTGGGTGCTCATTAGAGAATGAGTTCACTGAATTGATTTAAGTTGAGAATATCTAATAGAGTCTTATCTGAAGAAAAATCCTAATTTTTTGGTCCAGGTTCGTTCAGGTCTGATCAGATTAAGAGATATATTTTAAAAATTTTTCTCTTGATCCCAATCAGATCTTGATATATTTCAGATCTGATTATTATTATTTTAGAAATCAAAATAAAATCAGATAAATTAAATCAGATTTAACTTACCCTGATATGGGTAATCCTATTATCCGTTGATGATCCTGTATGCAGCGGAAGGTTCTAGATCTAGCAACGCAAGTGCCTAGCCTCTATCGGTATCCACTCGAGCTGGATCTGGAGATCCTCTTCTTCTCTATCATGTCTCCAAAAATTAGATCTAGATCTGATCTAGAGGATCTTCAAAACTCCTTTTGAAGATCAGCAGTCGTCCTTTGCAGCAGCGCAGCCTTCTAGCTTTTACTCGCCTTTCTCTTATCTAGATTGCACCAACCAAGGTCCAAAACCCTTTTGGACATGGAGAGGAGAGGGAGAAGGTGGTTTGGCATGGAGGAAGAGGGGAGAGGCAGCCTTGGGGTGTGGGGAATTGTGATTTTTTTTTTTAATCATCATCTGAGTTGGGCGTAGGGTCTTATTTATAGACTGATTGTGATCCAACTTCTCTTCTTTCCCAACCAATCACAACTCTTTATGAAATCAGATCTAAATCTGATTGGTGGGAATAGAGTCCCCTGGATTCCTCCTTAGAGGGCGCCTAAGACCAGTCAAAGTTGGTTCTTAGGAGAACTCTAATTGGAATCCAAAAAGGAGATGGAGTCCTTGTCCAACAGGGACTCCTAGGCGCCTCCAACTTGGGCACACGCCTAGGGTGGCGTGCGCCCTCCTCCTTGCCAGGTTCTGGTAGGGGGACAAGCCCCCACCAGCTCTCCAATAGGTGCATGACATGTGGTCAAAAGTCAAAGTGTCAATGGTCAACATTTGACCAGTCAAAGGTAGACTTTTGACCAAAGTCAAAGAACAAGAAATGGCAGGTGACCAAAAATGGCAGGTAATGTCTTACAAAATAAGACAACCTTTTCTGACTTGGACAACCTCCAGTCAGACCATATGAAGGCCTCTGATTGAGCACAAACTCCTTTGGCTCAGTCAGGACAACTTATTTATGATAGTAAAAGAAGAACGTTAGGTTCAATCGAGTGCTAGCACGATTTTCTTGAACCTAATTGAATCTCATTCAGATCAATTGAACTGGATCAGTTCAATTGATGATCACCAGATTCAAACCCTTGTTTGTGTGACCCAGTTAGGTTCAGTTCTGTATGGTAATGGGATATGTCATGATCTCTATCATCGACATCATCGAAACTCCTTTCGATGGATCAGAACTCTTCTGATTCGAACAGCTAGAATGATCGATCATCTAAATCATTCTAATTGCTCCCAAAATCCACCAGTGACACCTAGCAGTATATGGTGGCAACCCATCAGAGCTGAATGCGAACCTCTTGGTGCAGCTACCTGTGTGATTAAGTTCTTCTATCTTGAGCCCCGATCAGATTAGGGTTAAGGTGAACTCGTCAAACCCTAGTTTCTGTCATATGATGTAATCATTCGATTCGAAGTCCGATGTGAAAATCTAAATAGAAACTCTTTCTATTATTTCACTCTGCCATGGCCATGGCTTCTAGACTTGATTCTCATGATCATCATAGGGCTGCTCCTCTACCACCGAGGTAGATAGATTCCATCTTGATGCAATCCAGTTCCTACAATGAACATGCTATAGCCAACATACACCTCAGGGTTCCATATGGCTAGGAGACCGAGTAATGGTGTAGTCAAACTATAACACCCTCAAGGTGAACTGCCGATGCACCTCAGGTCAAAGAACCAGACACACTACTGCAGCATCGAGTCAGTCATTGACGAGAAGGTAGACTCCCTAATGACTACTCGAGGTGGTCACGCTCAGTGCCCTCATTCTCTAACGAGTATCTGTACTCTCGCTCCGGTGTCTCCACACCGTAGACTCAAGACTCATCTACTAAAGAGAAGCGATTGTACACCAACCTTCCGGATCAATCACCATCCTCGTGATGATCCTATGGTCGGGAGCATTTTATGAGTTAATAATGATTATTCATGTCTTAAATTTTCAACTCTTGAAAATATGAATTATCATTACCATTAACTCAAAGGATGTATCACAGACACTAAATACACATATGTGATAGAAAATAATCCCATTTTATTGATATTATAGTCAAAATTATAATTTTGCCCCTAGAAGTGTATTACAAGTGTCAGCCAATTCTGGCTTCTAGGGCACATATATCTAACAATCTCCCACTTGTCCTAAAGCCAATTGGCTACAAGTCTAAGTCCCATCTTCTCAAGGTGGGCTTCGATCTTCTGCTGGCCCAACGGCTTTGTAAGTGGGTCTGCCACATTATCTGTGGAGTTGACTCTCTTGACCTCGACGTAACCCTTCTCGAGGTAATCGCGGATGAGGTGGTATCGCCGCTCAATATGCTTGGATTTTTGGTGAGACCTTGGCTCCTTAGCAAGGGCTATGGCGCCATTATTGTTGCAGTATAGAGGAATGGCATCTGATGGCATTACTCTGATTTCTGCAGCAAACTTCTTGTACCAGAATGCTTCCTTCGCAGCCTCTGATGCAGCGATATATTCTGCTTCCATGGTGGAATCTGCTATCACCTTTTGCTTGAAACTCTTTCAGCTGACAGCACCACCATTGCACACAAACAGACTCCCAGATGTCGACTTTCGATCATCTATATCGGACATGAAATCTGAGTCTGTGTATCCCTGGACTTGGAGTTCTCCATTACCAAAGACCAACATCATATCCTTAGTTCTTCTTAAGTACTTAAGGATACATTTCACAGAAGTCCAGTGTTCTTCACCTGGATTTGACTGATATCTGCTTGTGACACTCACAGCATGGGCTATATCAGGTCGTGTACATAGCATGGCATACATGAGGCTCCCTATTGTAGAAGCATAAGGGATCTTGCTCATGCGTTCTATTTTCTCAGGTGTGCTGGGGAACATCTTCTTGGAAAGATGAATACCATGTCTGAAGGGTATTAATCCCCTCTTAGAGTTTTCCATACTAAACCTCTTTAGTACTTTCTCTATGTACATCTTCTGTGAAAGTCCTAGCATCCTATTCGGTCTATCCCTATAGACCTTAATTCCTAGATAAGATTCACAAATTGGATATGACTCGGAAGTCAATGGACTCAATAGCCCATTTTTCTCCAATTTATTGATCCTATCTTCTGCTATATGACCTAATCTCAAGTGCCATAGATACCTATCGTTTGGACTATCCCTAGGTCGTTTGGCATTCACGTTTTGCTCGATAGTTAGAACAAGTACATCAATATGTAGCTGATAAAGACCATTAATAAGGAAACCATTTGCGATTTTATTTTATTTATAAAGAATGTTACAATGGTCCTTAAAGAAGGTAATCACATAGCCTTCTAGTGCTAAGCATGAAACAGAAATCAAATTTCTGCTAGCTGTAGGCACATAATAATAGTCTTTTAAAACTAAGTCTAAATCAAACGGTAATCGAAGAGGGTATGTTCCCATGGCTACGGCAGCACTCTTGCTCTATTACCGATGTGTAGGATCATGTCTCCATCCCTCAGCCTCCTGCTATCCTCAAGACCCTGCATGGAAGTGCACAGATGAGCACTAGAACCAGAGTCAAGCATCCAACTGGATGTAGAAGAAATCGTAAGGTTAGACTCAATAATGAGCATACCTCCAGAAGGACCTTCCTTTTTGTTCTTCAGGGTGGCCTGGTAAGTAGGGCAGTTCCATTTCCAATGGCCGTCGCTGTTGCAATGAAAATACTTTTCTTTGACATCGGTCTTTTTCTTCGGCTCTGCCTTCTTCTTCTTGGATCCTTCCATCTTTTGCTTTTTCGCAGACTTCTTTTTCTTTTCATAAGACTTTCTCTTGGAAGAAGTCCATTCCATAGCAAGAACTGAGACTTTAGAATCTTTCATAGAAAGCTCAGTGGTGACCAGTATATTCATTAATTCAGCCAAGGAATTTTGAAGTTTATGCATGTGGTAATTCATGATGAATTGCCCATATGCATCAGTCAAGAATTGCAGAATAACATCGTTCTACAGATCCAAGTCCAACTTCACACCGAGCTTCTCAAGCTCTTCCAAGTCCTTGATCATTGTCAGATTGTGATCTTGGACTGACTGCCCATCACGCGTCTTAGCCTTAAAAAGTCATTTCGTGACTTGATATTTCACTGTGCGACTCTGTTCACCAAACATCTCCTGCAGGTGAGCCAATATTTGGCGAGCAGTCCCAATATCTTCATGTTGGCACTGGAGCTCATCAGACATCGAGCCCAACATGTAATATCTGGCCTTATTATCTTCGTCTATCCATTTCTCCAGAGATGCTCTCTGTTCAATGGATGGACGGGCTGGTAAGGTGGGAGGGTCCTAATCCAGTACATGGGTTAACTTCTCGAAACCCAAAACTATTTTGTAGTTTCTGAGCCAATCTTTATAATTGGGTCCAGTCAGTCTATGTGTGTCCAGGATACGTGCCAATGGATTGGATGCAGACATTTTCTTGTAGAGAGTCAAAGATTCTAGTTAGATATTGTAATTTTGACTTGATCAATTTGTTTAGGGATTTTATTTTTAAACAAATTAGCTTCCACTATTTTCTCGGATCCCTACACTTCTTCTATAGAGATGCAAAAATCTCCACGATTAATGATTTCTAGTGGATGGTGTGGTCTCACCAACTGACTCACAACCTCACCTAATAGTTATTGGTGATGGGTTAGCCAATGAGTGAACAACTCTTGTTCAATGATTCTCTAATCATGGTGCACCCAAACTTGGTCTCTAATTCATGAATCTCACTGTATCCAAAATATTGATCCACTCCTTAGTTAAGTCAGACCCACCATTTGCATAGACTGGATTTCTAATTGAGTCTGTCACCGTATTCGGAATATTGAGCCCAACTCATCCTCCAGCCCATAGCATCCAATGCCTAATAGACATGGTTGCATCATCCCAGTGCAATTGAGCCACTATATCCAGCTGAGAACAATCAACCCCGGGAAGGGCCCGCACGTCTACAATGATGGAAGACCTCAGACTTAATCTTTTCTTAGGGAGAATTGATTTAGGTCTCATTAAACTAGACTTGTCATAGTCATAACAATTATGACTAACCTAGTGGCATGGGTTAGCTCAGATTATTTGACCACCTCAGATCAAGAACTGTGTCAACAGATATGGCCAGGTAAGTGAGACCGGTGGAAGGATATTGCCATTAACTCGTATAAGATGCATTCAGGTCGAGTAGCTTTCAATTAAAAACCAGTCAGTTGTATGTACCAAACTTACCTTAGACACCAAATTGTTGAGCCAGAACCAATTAGGTTAGCCTACAATCCAGACTCTAATCTCTGAGCTTAATTAGGTCTTGCTTGATCGTGACTCGATCTTGACCCAGACTTAATCCTATTAGGCCGATCAATTTAAGCATTGTTGATCCCATCTAATCAACTCTTGATTCGATTTGATCAACCGCTTAGACCTAATTGAGCTACCCAAGTCCGAATCCAGTATTATGAATATGTCTTAGATATAAAATTCTCAATTTTAGACCTAATTGATATTCCATAATCTTAATTTTTAATTAAGTAGGGTTCATAAACAAAATATGCACAATAAATCCTAGGGTTTCAGGATCTAGGGTTTTGCAGAAAGTAAGTTTTGGGTTTCTAATTAAGGACGAACACACAGCACCCCTACACATCATAAGAACACCCCATCGAATGGAAAGAGAGGGCCTTTAAACCCTTCTTCGTTCTTATGACCGGATGGCCAAGAGGAACGCCTTAGTCAGGAACATGCAATACTATAAAATAGTTTTAGATCTATATCATATATCTCATATATAAATTAGATCTAATCATGGCATATTTTGCATACATCTCATGTATCAAATCATGCATATTTTCAGATCTAAATTATCTCATAATAATCTAAAAAATTAGATTTAAATTGATTCAATCAAAATAAATTCTAATCTAGATAATTATGTAGAACTATTCTACAACTAGTTTAGACATGCATCAATCATATCTCATATGATGTTTAAAATTAAATAATTTTATTTGCTATTTTTTAGATATTATTATAATCATTATAATATTAGAAAATAGTAAATAAATAGATCTAAAATATAATTTAATCAAATTAAATTGAAAACATGCAAGACTATTCTATAGAACTATTCTATTTTAGAACTAGTCATGCATATTTTCTAATCTTAGATTCTAATCATTTAATTTTAATTTTTTTTCTGATTTTAGATCTGATCACATCTCATGTGACATCTGAAATTATTTATTTTTTAATTAAAATAAATTTTAAATCAGATCTAAACACTTTTAGAACCTTGGCTCTGATACCAGTTGAAGGAAAATCCTGATTTCCCGGTCTTGGTTCGTTCAGGTCTGATCAGATCAAGAGATATATTTCAAAATTTTTTTTCTTGATCCCAATTAGATCTTGAGATATTTTAGATCTAATTATTATTATTTTAAAAATCAAAATAAAATTATATAAATTAAATCAGATTTAACTTACCTTGATATGGGTAATCCTATTACCCATTGATGATCCTGTATGCAGTGGGAAGG
>QRFJ01006473.1:0-47181 GCA_006176705.1 Cocos nucifera | reverse complement strand
GGCATGGGAAATCTTTATTTGCATTTTTAATTAGGGTTGGGCGCAGGGTCTTATTTATAGACCTCTTGTGATCCAACTCCTCTTCCTCTCAACCAATCACAACCCTTTGTGAAATCAGATCTAAATCTGATTGGTTGAAATAGAGACCCCTGGATTCCTCCTTAGAGGGTGCCTAAGACCAGTCAAACTGGATTCTTGTAGAACTCTGATTGGAATCCAAAAGGGAGGTGGAGTCCTTGTCCAACAAGGACTCCTAGGCGCCTCCTACTTGGGCTCACGCCACCCTTGGCGTGCGCCCTTCTCCTTGCCAGGTTCTGGCAGGGGGACAGGCCCCCACCAGCTCTCCAATAGGTGCATGACATGTGGTCAAAAGTCAAAGGGTGAATGGTCAATGTTTGACCAATCAAAGGTAGACTTTTGACCAAAGTCAAAGAACAAGAAATGGCAGGTGACCAAAAATGGCAGGTAAATGTCTTACAAAATAAGACAACCCTATTCTGACTTGGACAACCTCCAGTCAGACCATATGAAGGCCTCTGATTGAGCACAAACTCCTTTGGCTCAGTCAGGACAACTTATTTATGATAGTAAAAGAAGAACGTTAGGTTCAATCGAGTGCTAGCACGATTTCCTTGAACCTAATTGAATCTCATTCAGATCAATTGAACTAGATCAGTTCAATTGATGATCACCAGATTCAAACCCTTGTTTGTGTGACCCAGTTAGGTTCAGTTCTGTATGGTAATGGGATATGTCATGATCTCTATCATAGACATCATCGAAACTCCTTTCGATGGATCAGAACTCTTTTGATTCGAACAGCTAGAATGATCGATCATCTAAATCATTCTAATTGCTCCCAAAATCCACCAGTGACACCTAGCGTATATGGTGGCAACCCATCAGAGCTGAATGCGAACCTCTTGGTGCAGCTACCTGTGTGATTAAGTTCTTCTATCTTGAGCCCCGATCAGATTAGGGTTTAAGGTGAACTCGTCAAACCCTAGTCTCTGTCATATGATGTAATCATTCGATTCGAGTCCAATGTGAAAATCTAAATAGAAAATCTTTCTATTATTTCACTCTACCATGGCCATGGATTTCTGGACTTGATTCTCATGATCATCATAGGGCTACTCCTCTACCACCGAGGTAGATAGATCCCATCTTGATGCAATCCAGTTCCTACAATGAACATGCTATAGCCAACATACACCTCAGGGTTCCATATGGCTAGGAGACCGAGTAATGGTGTAGTCAAATATAACACCCTCAAGGTGAACTGCCGATGCATCTCAGGTCAAAGAACCAGACACACTACTGCAGCATCGAGTCAGTCATTGACGAGAAGGTAGACTTCCTAATGACTACTCGAGGTGGTCACGCTCAGTGCCCTCATTCTCTAACGAGTACCTGTACTCTCACTTCGGTGTCTCCACACCGTAGACTCAAGACTCATCTACTAAAGAGAAGCGATTGTACACCAACCTTCCGGATCAATCACCATCCTCGTGATGATCCTATGGTCAGGAGCTATTTATGAGTTAATAATGATTATTCATGTCTTAAATTTTCAACTCTTGAAAATATGAATTATCATTACCATTAACTCAAAGGATGTACCACAGACACTAAATACACAGGTGTGATAGAAAATAACCCATTTCATTAATTATAGTCAAAATTATAATTTTGCCCCTAGAAGTGTATTACAAGTGTCAGCCAATTCTGGCTTCTAGGGCACATATATCTAACAAGACTGACTGCCCATCACGCATTTTAGCCTTGAATAGTCATTTAGTGACATGATATTTGGCTGCGCGACTCTATTCACCAAACATCTCTTGCAGGTGAGCCAATATTTGGTGGGCAATCTTGATATCTTTATGTTGGTGCTGAAGCTCATCAGACATCGAGTCCAACATGTAGTATCTGATCTTGTTATCTTCGTCTGTCCATTTGTTAAGAGATGCTCTCTGTTTAGCAGATGGACAAGCTGGTAAGGTGGGGAGATCTTGGTCCAATACATGTGTTAACTTCTTGAAACCCAAAATGATTTTGAAGTTTCAGAGCCAATCCTTATAATTAGATCCGATCAGTCTATGGGTGTCCAGGATACGTGCTAGTGGGTTGGATGTAGATATTTTGCTTTTTCTATAGAGTCAAAGTTTCTAGGTAGATATTATAATTAAGACTTGATCAATTTGTTTAGGGATTTAATTTTTAAACAAATTAGCTTCCACTATTTTCTCGAATTCTTACACTCTTTCTATAAAGATGCAAAAATCTCCATGATTATAGATTTCTAATGGATGGTGCAGTCCCACCAACTGACTCATCATCTTACCTAATAGTTATTGGTGATGGGTTAGCCAATGAGTGGATAACTCTTGTCCAATGATTCTCTAATCATGGTGCTCCCAAACTTGGTCTCTAATTCATGAATCTCATCGTGCCCGAAATATTGATCCACTTCTTAGTTAAGTCAGACCTGCCATTTGCACATATTAGATTTCTAATTGGATCTCTCACTGTATCTAAAATATTGAGCCTAATTTATCCTCCAGCTCGTAGCATCCAATGCCTAATAGACATGGTTGCATCTTTTCGGTGCAACTGAACCACTATAATCAGTCGAGAATAATCAACCCCGGGAAGGGCCCACACATCTATAATGGTGGAAGACCTTAGACTTAATCTTTTCTTAGGAAGATTTGATTTAGGTCTCATTAAACTAGACTTGATATAGTCATAACAATTATGACTAACCTAGTGGCATGGGTTAGCTCAGATTATTGGCCACCTCAGATCAGGACTGAGCCAACAAATATGGTTAGGTAAGTGAGACCGATGGAAGGAATATGCCATTAACTCAACAAAAATGCATTTGAGTCGAGTAGCTCCCAATTAAAAATTAGTCGGTCGTATATGCCAAACTTACCTTAGACACCAAATTATTGAGCTAGAACCAATCGGGTTAGCCTACAATCTAGACTCTAACCATTGAACCTAATTAGGTCTTAGTTTAATCGATCACTCATGTGATTCGATCTTGACCCAAACTTAATCCTATTAGGCTAGTCAATTTAAGTACTCTTGATCCCATCTAACCAACTCTTGATTTAGTTTGATCAACTGCTTAGACCTAATTGAGCTACCCAGCTTGAACCCAATTTTATGAATATATCTTAAATCTAAAAATTTTTAATTTTTAGATATAACATATTTTATAATCTTAATTCTTAATTAAGTTTAGGATTCATAAATAAAACATGTAAATAAAATCCTAGAATTTCAGGATCTAGGATTTTGCAGAAAATAAGTTTTTGGGTTTTTGATTAAGGATGAACACGCAGCACTCCTACACATCATAAGAACACCCGATCGAATGGAAGAAGAGGATATTTAAACTTTACTTTATTCTTATGATCGGACGACCAAGGGGAACGCCTTAATCAAAAATATGAAAAGTATAAACTACTATTAGATCTACATCATATATCTCACATATAAAAAATTGATCTAACTATAAACATATTTTGCATACATCTTCATGTATCATATCATGCATATTTTTAGATCTAAATTATCTCATAATTATCTAAAAAATTAAATTTAAATTGATCATATTAAATTAAAATCTATTTTAGATAATTATGTAGAACTATTCTACAATAAGTCTAAACATGCATTCATCATATCTCATATGAACAAAAATTAAATAACTTTATTTTTTATTTTTAGATCTTATTATAATATTTATAACATTAAAAAATAATAAATAAATAGATCTAAAAATCATAACTAATCAAATTAAATTATGATTATGCTAGACTATACATAGAATAATTCTATTCTACAATTAGTCATGCATCTTGTACAACTTAGATCTAAATTATTTAATTTTTTTAATTTTTAATTTTAGATCTAATCATATCTAATGTGACATCTGAAATCATCAAATTATTAGATCAAAATTAAAATAAAATTAGATCTAATAAAAAATATAACCAGGCTCTAAAACCTGTTGAAGGAAAAACCTAGTTTTCTGGATCAGGTTCGCTCAGATCTAATTGGATCAAGAGAGATATTTCAAATTTTTTTTTCTTGAATCTAGATCAGATCTGAGACTTTTTAGATTTAATATTATTTATCTAATAAAAAAAATAAAATAAAATAAAGAATAAATTAAATCTAATTTAATTTTATCTTATTGCGGGTAATTTGATTATCCTGTGATGATTTTGATGTCTGCCTGAGGTTCTGAATCTAGCCATGCAAGTGCCTGGCCTCTATTGATATTCATTCGAATAAGATTTGGAGATCTCCTCCTTCTTTATCACTTCTCCAAAAATCAAATCTGGATCTGATTTTGAAGATCTTCAAAATTTCTTTCGAAGATGTGAGTTGTCTCTTGCAGCAGTGCTGCCTTCTTCTTTTTCCTATCGCCTTTCTCTTGCTTAGATCGCACCAAACTTGTACCCAAAAATTCTTGAGCATGGATAGAAGAGAGAACACCTGAAGGTGTCATGGAGGAGGAAGAGGGGCAGCCTTGTGGCATGGGCAATGGGTCAAGCATCTTTGATCTTGGCGTAGATAGGGTTTTTATAGACCTTATTGCGCCATGTAGTGCCACATCATCCCAGCCAATCACAACTTTTTATGCAATTACATCTAAATTTGATTGATGGGATGACATCATCTGATCCAATCAGATGAGAGCCCCTCTGAATCATCCTTAGATGGTGCCAATACTGGGTCAAAGTAGTCTTCTAGGCGCCATCCAAGTAGAATCCTAGAAGCAACTGGAGTCCCATCTGTATGGGACTCCAGATGCTTTATCCATGGGCGCATGCCTCCCTAGGCATGCACCCCTTATCCATCTATTTTTTAGCAGGTGGACTGGTCCAAGAACTCTCTCCTATGATGGCTTGACACATGGGCAGATGTCTAAGTGTTAAGGTCAACGTTTGACCAAATGTCCGAAACAGGATTTAACAGCTGACGAAAAATGGCAAGTATTATCTCAAATTCATCTCATAAATTAAGACAATCATTTTCTAACCTGGACAAGCTCTAGTTAGACCAAGTAAAGGTACCTGAGTGAGCCTAGATATATTTGGCTCAGTCGAGACAAACTTTAATGATAATTAAAGGAGAACATTAGGCTCAATCATGTGCTAGCATGATTTCCTTGAACCTAATTGAATCTAATTCAAATTAATTAAACTGGGTTAGTCTAATTGATGATATGTAGATTGAAACCCTTGTTTGTGTAATTCAGTTAGGTTCAGTTCCATATGATAATGAGATATATCGCGATCTCTATCATCGACATCATCAAAACACCTTCCGATGGATCAGAACTTTTCTAATTCAGACAACTAGTACGATTGATCATCTAAATCATTCTAATTACTCTCAAAATCCACCAGTGACACCTAGAAGCATATGGTGGCAATCCATTAGAACTAAAAATGAACCTTTTGGTGTAGTTACCTATGTGATTAAGTTCTTCTATCTTGAGCCTCGACTGGATTAGGGTTAAGATAATCTCGTCAAACCCTAATATCTGTCATATGATTAATCATTCGATTCAAATCAAATGTGAAAATTGTAATAAAAACTCTTTCTATTATTTCACTCTACTATGGCTATGGGCTTATGGACTTGATTCTCATGATCATCATAGGGCTACTCCTCATTTACCGAGATAGATATATTTTCTATTGGTGTAATCCGATTCCTACAATGAACATACTATAGCCAATATACACCTCAGGGTTCCGAATGGCTAGGAGATCGAGTCATGGTGTAGTCAAATTATAACATCCTCAAGATAAACTGCTGATGCACCTCAAGTTAAAGAACCAGACACAAAACTGTAGCTTCGAGCCAGTCATCGATAAGAAGGTAGACTTTCTAATGACTACTCGAGGTGGTCACGCTTAGTGCCCTCGTTCTCTAACAAGTACCTATACTCTCGCTCTAGTGTCTCTACACCATGGACTCAAGACTCATCTATTATAAAGAAGTGATTGTACACCAACCTTTCAGATCAATCACCATCCTCATGATGATTCTACAGTTAGGAGCATTTTATGAGTTAATAATGAAAATTCATGTCTTAAATTTTCAACTCTTGAAAATAAGAACTATCATTGCCATTAACTCAAGAAATATATCACAGACACTAAATACACATTATGATAGAAAATAATTTATTTTATTATTTATAATCAAAATTTTAATTTTGCCCTTAGAAGTGTATAATAAGTGTCAGCTAATTCTGGCTTCTAGGGTACACATATCTAACAGAAGGAAGTAAAGAGATGAACACAGCAACCCTAGAAGAAGACCCTCTTCTTCCTCTCTTTGCTCTCACCTAAACACCTAGTTTTGTGTCTATTGAATCTCAACACCTAGAGGTTCTCTCTCCCTAATTTTCACACACCTCAAAGCCCTCTCAAAGATCTATAACCCACACAAATTTCAAGCTAAAATTCATTCAAAATATGTAGGAAAAAAAGAGTCTTTGTCTAGGTTAAATACTAGACAAGGAAAGGTCAAACAGGGCAAGTCAAGGGGCACCTAACTCTTGGGTGCCCCCTCCATAATTTTTGGCATGTACCAGAAAGGAAAGACACATAAGAAAAGGGGTTTCTCACATGGAATAAGAGAGAAATTAATTGGGAGAGGGGGTGGCACCTTTTGGGAAGAGTTTGGGTTTGCTAAAATTCTATCTCATAAAATCCAATATCAAAACGAACTCCTTCTTTGACTTGGTCTTCTACCCAATTACCATATGAGAAAGATAGGAAGAGAGGGGATGTATGTGAAGGTCAGGAAAAAAAGGATTTTCCATGAAAAATATCAAAAAAAAGGCATAGGGAGTGTTGGGACTAAGGTGGTGCAAGGAGGAATCCTAGTCTTACTAGGATTCTATCCATGACTTGGTTAAAGTGGTTTCTTAAACCAAATTAAACCCAAACCAACTCAACCAAATTAAATTAAGTTTCAACCCAATTAATGATTTAATTAAATTAAATTAAATTAGATTTAATTTTCATTTAATTTTCTGATCAAATTAAAAAATTGGGTTGACCTAAGTCCTAGTTAGACTAGGACTAGTTTTTTCCTTACACTTGACTTATCCAATAAGTCAATAAGCCCAAACCAAATCTAATTAATAATATTTAATTAAACTTAATCTTAATCCTTTGGCTTAATCAAATTAAGCAAATTAGCAATCAAATTGCTAATCAATCCTCCTGCAATACTTGCACTAGCTTAAACATCAATCTATTGATCGTTTAACCCTAGAACGATTCTCAATAGTTGATCAACCATTAGATCAAATCATGAGCTCTAATGTGTGTGATCTCATAGGTCTGAATCTAAGTCGGTAGTATAAAAATAAATTTTTATACCAATCGAAGTGACCATCTAGCAATGATATCCGACGGTTGGATAGGTCGAATGTGTAGAACACCATCCTTAGAATCCATGCGGATATAGTTTTCATATAATTTATCTCCTTGACCAAAATGCTCGTAAGACACCTTAGAGTTTAACTATCAACTCTGATCATATTATCCATATTGTATTTTAAAATATCAAATCCATCTGATGGATTATCCTGACCAAGGTTTTGCTATATTGAAATACAGTGATACATTCTTCTCCAACTCTTGGAATGGTCAATTCTATCTTGATCACACACCAACTTTGCAAGTATTTGACTATGCCCAGAAGCCTTCCATTACTAAATTAGAAATTTAGTTAGTCCGGTACCAAAGCACAGTGAGTTGCTTATAAGTCATTAAGGTGATTTGAGGTCTAAGGGACACTTATATCTATAGCCCATCAGAGACATCCTCGACAACAGAATGGTCTGAAGTTGGTCATGTTCAATGATGATTTATCCATACATCTCACCTATATGCCATACCAGTGTCTCCACACTTCTTGATTAAGAGGACAATCAACCTATATGGCATACAACGATCTATGCTCAATAGATGCTGTCGTCCTATTTAACAGCCTATCATTTGGTCGTGAACTAATTTAAGGACTAATCGATAAATCCTCTCTTTATCGAAACTAAATAGTCTTAAGAACTTCATCACAAAAATCAAGTTCATTAGAAGATGAAGACTTATGATGAAAAATATGCCAAAGTATTTTATTTATCAATGATCAATTACATATACAAAGTAGCTCAACCGTTAACAGGCTAATGATTGGCTTTTGAGACATAATTCCCAACACCATGTTGTATACACGACCTGATATTATGCATGTTGTGAGTGTCACGAGCAGATATCAGTCGAATCTAGATGAAGAGCACTAGACTTCTGTGAAGTGTATTCTTAAGTACTTGAGAAGGACTAAGGATATATTTCTGATCTTTGGCAAAGAAGAACTCCAGGTCCATGGGTATACAAACTCAAATTTTATGTTTGATATAGATGATCGAAAGTCAACATCTGGTAGTCTATTTATATGCAATGGTGGTGCTGTTAGCTGTAAGAGTTCCAAGCAAACCATAATCATAGACTCTACTATGGAAGCTGGGTACATCGCTACATCGAAAGTTACAAAAAAAGTATTCTGGTATAAGAAGTTTGCCATAAAACTTGAAGTGATACCATCAGATTCCATTTGTCTCTACTACGATAATAATGGCGCCATAGGTCTAGCTAAGGAGCCGAGGTCTCATCAGAAGTTGAAGCATATCGAGTGGTGATATCACCTCATACGTGATTACCTCGAAAAGGGTTACATCGAGGTCAAGAGTGTCGACATCATAGATAATACGACTGACCCACTAATGAAGCCATTGAGCCAACGGAAGATTGAAGCCCACTTGAGAAGATGGGACTTAGATTTGTAGCCAATTGGCTTTAGATCAAGTGGAAGTTTGTTAGATGAGTATCTTAGAAGCCAGATTGACTAAGACTTGTAATACACTTTCTAGGAGTATTTTGATAATTTTGACTTAAAATTAATAAAGGATTATTTTCTTTTATCACATTGTGTATATAGTGTCTTACATCCTTCCATGAGCTCCCCATTAGTCGGCTTCACTGACGACACTATGCCAGTGGAGGGAATGATAACTCTAGCCATGACTGTAGGGCAATATCCAAAGCAGGCCAAGGCGTGGGTTGACTTTTTGGTGTTGAAAGCCTCCTTCGCTTACAATGCAATCCTCGATCGACCTGGTCTAAGTGCATTACAAGCCATGGTGTTGACCTATTATCGAAAGCTAAAATTTCCAACAAACAATAGAATAGGTGAAATCAGAGGTGATCAAGCATTAGCACGGCACTGCTACTCCATCGCCTTACAAAATGGCACTCGACTTGACCCCTACTTAGTTGATGGGCTTGATGTCCGCAATGACCTTATCGAAAAATGGTGTGAGCCCATAGAAGATCTTGTGACCATCCCCCTGAATGATGGGAATGCAGAGCATACGATGCCATTTGGCTCCAATCTCAAAGATGAAGTTTGGGAGTAGCTCATCGCCTTTTTACGGAGGAATGCCGACATCTTCGCCTGGGTTCTGGCGGATATGCTTGAGATTGACATTGAGGTTATGAAACATCGGCTGGCCGTTGATCCTAAGCATTGACCAGTAAAAGAAAGAGTTCGGGGCCATGCACTAGAAAGGCAGAAGGCAATAGTAGAAAAAGTCAACAAGCTTCTTAACGTTGGATTTATTTGAGAAGTTAGCTATCCGACTTGGGTCTCTAACGTGGTCCTGATCGAGAAGGCCAACGGCAAGTGGAAAATGTGCATCGACTTTAAGAAGCTGAACAAGACCTGCCCAAAAGATAGCTAACCTTTGCCCAGAATTGACCAACTGGTGGACGCGACTTCAGGCTACGAGCTCCTCACCTTCATGGATGCCTTCTCTAGCTATAACCAAATTCAGATGGTACCGAAGGATGAGGAGAAGACTGCTTTTATTACTAACCATAGTCTTTACTGTTATAGGGTCATGCCCTTCAAATTTAAGAATGCAGGCGTGACTTATCAGCGCTTGATCAATAAAATCTTCAAGAAGTAGATCGACCGAAATATGAAGGTTTACGTCGACGACATGTTGGTCAAAAGCTGAATGTCTATCAATCATATTACCAACCTTGAAGAGGCTTTCGATGCACTCAAAAAATACATGATGAAGCTGAACCCAACCAAGTGCATCTTTGGGGTAGCCTTAGAAAAATTTTTGGGGTTCATAGTCTCGAGATGAGGGATTGAGGCCAATCCGGAGAAGATTTGAGCTATCCATTAGATGACCGCTCTGAAGTCCATCAAAGAAGTTTAGCACCTAATCGGAAAGGTGGCATCTTTGAATCATTTTGTCTCGAGGTCGGTCGAATGCTGCATGCCCTTCTTCCAAATCCTCAGAAAATTGAAAGATTTTCACTGGACTCAGGAATGCCAAAAGGCATTTGATGAGCTCAAGAACTACCTTGACTCACCTCTCCTACTAGCCAAACTCGAATATAGAGAGGAGCTATTTCTCTACCTCGCGGTCTCTCCTACGGTGTTAGCGGTAGTCTTGGTCGAAGAAGAGGCAAAAGTGCAGTGACCAGTCTACTACATAAGTCGGATCCTAAGGGATACTGAGTCTAGGTATACAAAGTTGAAAAAATTGACTTATGCTCTTCTGATTGCTGCAAGAAGACTTTGACCTTACTTCTAGGGATATGCTATAACGCTCCTCACCGACCAACCGATCAGAGCGATCCTTCATCAAATGGATGCTTTCAGAAGAATTGCAAAATAGGCCATTGAATTAATAGAGTTCGACATCAACTATCGACCTCGGCCAGCAATCAAGGCTCAGGCACTGGCTGACTTCATAGTTGAATGTACTATCCCAGATGATGTCGAGCTTTAAAATGAAACCAACATTCCATGGTTGCACCCAAGCTCCTCTGAAGAAAGAATGGACCTTCCTGAAGATTTCCTGTATGTCAATGGCTCCTCCAATGCTTTCGGAGCAGGTGCTAGGCTGATCCTGATCAATCTAGAAGGAATAATCATGGAGTATGCACTGTATTTTAAATTCTCGATGATAAACAATGGGATAGAATATGAGGCTCTAATAGTCGGGCTCAGGATTGCCAAAGAATCGAGAGCTGATCGGCTTCAGATTTGTAGTGACTCCCAATTGGTCATGGGGCAGATCAGTGGCAGTTATGAAGCCTAGAAAGAGAGCATGGTAAAATATCTTGAGAAGGTGAAGAGCTTGACCCCAGCCTTCAACAGCTTCAGCATTCGATAAATCTCGAAAGCAAAAAATGCTAGGGCCAACCTTCTTTCCAAGCTAGCCACCCTAGCTCCTAACGAGCTTCCGAAAGAAGCTTATTATGAGACATTGAAATGCCCATGCATAGAGGAACCACACCCATCATGTAGGTTGGTTAGGAGCCCTACTGGATTGACCTATTGACCGCTTATCTTAAGGATGGGGTTCTTCCTCGTGACCCAAAAGAGGCTCAAAAGTTGAAAAACCAAGCCTCCCGGTATGTTCTTTATGAGAATAAGCTGTATAAAAGGTCATATTCCCAGCCATTATTGAGGTGCCTCCGACCCTCTGAGATCAATTTTGCACTATGGGAAGTGCACAAGGGAATTTGCGGGAGCCATCTAGGTGCCAGATCTCTATCTCATAAGCTTCTCCGATAAGGATATTACTGGCCGACTATGCATGGTGATTGTGTTGATTACGTCAGGAGATGTGACCGTTGCCAAAGGAACGTGAATATCCAAAGGCAACCAGCCATCGAGCTTGCCCCATTGATGCTCCTTGGCCATTTGCACAGTGGGCAATGTATATTCTTGGACCCTTCCTAGTGGCATCTGGGCAATGAAAGTTTCTCCTAGTCGCCATCGACTTTTCACTAAATGGGTCGAGGCAGAACCACTGGCAAAGATTATCGAAGTCAAGGTGCAAGACTTCATCTGAAAGTCAACCATCTGCAAATTGGGACTGCCTCGAACTGTCATAATAGATAATGGTTGATAATTCACTGAGGCGAGGTTTGTTGAGTTTTGCGAAGGTCTGAATATCTTCCACCACTTTACATCGGTAGCTCACTCGTAGGCAAATGGGAAAGCTGAAGTGACCAATCGGACCCTATTGGAAGGCATCAAGATAGGACTCAAAAGAGCAAGAGGGGCCTAGATGAATGAACTTTATCATATTCTGTGGGCATACCGCACTACCCAAAGGCTACCGACTGGAGAAACATCATTCATCTTAGCTTTTGAAACAGAGATAGTCATCCTGATCAAACTTAAGCTTCCATCGATGTGGGTAGTGGCTTTCAATGAGCAGCATAACCCGCAAGACCTTAGAACCAACCTTGATTTACTGGAAGAAGAAAAGAGGAAGCCCAAGTTCGGATGGTAGCTTATAGGCGAAAGATGGGTCAATATTATAACTTCAGAGTCTGAGGTAAAATGTTCAGAGTAGAGGACTTAGTGCTTCGATGAGCCACCATCTTTCAGCCTTAGAACCAGGAGAAGCTTGCACCAAATTGGGAAGGACCCTATGAGATCATGAAAGTCGTCCGACCCAGGACATACTACTTGAAGAAACTCGGAGGGGCAGACCTATCTCGATCATGAAATTCAAAAAATCTATGAATGTATTATCGATAATTTGATTGCAATGAAATCCCCGTACTTCAATACCCTAATCTTTGTTGTATATTGGTAATAAAGGGGGACTACCCTCCGAACTTAATCTCATGATAAATACGACCACGTTAGAAATAGAAGAAGAACCTCGTCCTAACATGAGCAAAGTTGAAGGCCTCATTCATTTTAGATGAGATGAGGGGAGAGGCCCTGACAACGACCTTAATGTGCCCCCACAGCTTATTAGGAATAGGAGGAGAACCTCATCCTAATGTGAGCAAAGTCGAAGGCCTTATTCATTTTAGACGAGATGAGGGGAGAGACCCTGACAATGGTGCTAATGTGCCCCTACAGCCCGTTAGGAACAGGAGGAGAACCTTGTCCTAACATGAGCAAAGTTGAAGGCCTCGATCATTTTAGACGAGATGAGAGGAGAGTGTTGGGAATATGCGCTCTTCCCACATGGATCGACGTGGATGCCGATGATTAGCCAAGCAACAAGGAAGTACTACTTAGAGATCTTTGTGGAAGCACGATCAAATAAATCAAGGAATAGAGAAGAAGAGAAGAAGAAATTTTTGGGAGATAAGAGATTTTTATTCAGCACACTTACAATCTTGACCTATTTTTAGTATATATACTTTACAAAAGATCAAGCTCAAGTTCGAAGAAAAACTTTCCAAACTCAAACAACCCATATACACAAAATAATAACCCATGAAAACTGAGCCAGTCCAGTTTCAGATTGAGCTGGCTAACCTATGATTGGGTTGGCTCAGTCTGAGACTGAGCCGACCCAGTTGTGTACCATGCCAATAGTCTGAAAACACTACTCTCTGTCTGAATTTTCCTCTAAGACCTAGCCAACCCAGTCTTGGACTAAGCCGACCCAGTTTCCAATTGAGCCAACTCAGTCTTAGAGTGAGCCGGCCTAATTTCTAAACTTTGCTATTGAGACTGATTCTTCTTTCGGCTCGCTCCCATCTTCCCATGACCTTTCTTCTCATGTTTTCAAGACTTCGGAGTGCCACTTCTGAGCTCACATTCTCCACCTTAGTTCCTCAAAGTCCTTGTGAACTCATCTCTTCTCAATAGACCCATCCGTGACATACATCTCTAAAAGCTGTCTCTAGGGAGTACCTTCGTGAGTGCATCAGACTGATTCTGCTTGGTATGGACCTTCATCAATTTTTCTTCATCTTCCTCCACTAGCTCTCTGATCTTGTGGTATCTCACTTCTATATGCTTTGTGCGTGTATGATAGACTAGGTTCTATGCCAACAACAGAGCACTCTAACTACACAGAAAAGTGTAACCTTACTTTGCTCCATTCCCAACTCATCAGTCAGTCTTCTAAGCCAAAGGGCTTCCTTTGCAGCCTCTATTATCCCAATGTACTCAACCTCTATGGTAGACAAGACCGTGATTGGCTGAAGGGTTGATCTCCAAGACACCGATCCATCATATACGTAGAAGAGGTATCTAGTAGTAGACCTCCTTATATCAAGATTACCAGCATAATTTGCATCAATAAATCCTTTCAAAGGACCTGAACCTTCACATATCTTTACAGATTGTTCCCCAAATCCTCTCGACTGCCCACCAAACATCAAACCATAATCCCTTGTTCGATGCAGATATCTCAATATCCATTTCAATGCTTTCTAGTATTCCTTCCAAGGGTTAGCCATGTATCTACTAACCATGCTCACAGCATGTGCTATATCTGGTCTATAGCACATCATAGTGTACATCACACTGCCTATAGTATTTGCATAAGGGACTCATTCCATGTACTCTCTCTCCTCTTCTGACTGGAGGCACTATAACATGGAGAGAGACATATGGCTCGGCAATGGCATCTCTGCAGGTTTGGCCTTCTCCATCCTAAACCTCTTCAGAACCTTCTGGACATACTTTCATTATGACAAATGGAGCGCTCCTTTGCACCTATCTCTGCAAATCTTCATTCTAAGGATTTTCTTAGCTGGATCCAAATCTTTCATCTCAAATTCAGATGATAATATCTTTTTCAACCTTTTCACAGCATCCATGCTTCTACTGGCTATGAGCATATCATTTACATATAATAATAGGTATAGGGCATCCTCCTCATCTATATCCTTGACGTAGATACAACAATCATGTTCACATATGCTGAAACCTAGGCTTAAGACAAAGCTATCAAACCTTCGATACTACTGACGAGGGGATTGTTTCAAACCATATAAAGACTTTCTGAGTAAACACATATTTTCTTCCTATCCCATCTCCATGAAACCATCTAGCTACTTCATGTAGATTCTTTCCTCCAAAGTCCCATTAAGGAAGGCCGTCTTCACGTCCATCTAATTCAATTCCATATTATGCTATGCCACCAGTGATAGCAAAACTCGAATAGATGTATGATGCACCACAGGAGAGAAAATTTTTGTGTAGTCAATTTCTTTCCTTTGTGAGTATCCCTTTGCTACCAGCCTTACTTTGAATCTGACTCCTATCTCCCTGAAGGTATTCTTCTTTGAACACCACTTGAGTCAATAGTCGAGCACCCTCTGGAAGACTACCAGCTGTATGTTGATTCTTTCTCAAAGGTGATTTCTTCTCTCCATCATGCTTCATCCATGAATATAATCTCACTTTCCATGGCCTCTGCAGAATTATCTTAGATCTCCTTAGTAGTGATGAGTGCATAGGAGATAACCTCAATCAATGCCATATCTGACCAGTCTCTTATAGTATGCTGAACTATGCAAAGCTACTCCACCCTGCACACTTTGTTTGATGTCTGTGACTGTCCTTGCACATCTATCTTTAAACTATCATCCTCTATGCTATTTTAATCTGAATAGAACGTTTCTCATCCAGCGCCACCTCAATGAGGAATACTCCTGTAGTGATGTAATTTGCATGCCAATCATTCGCTGATTGGCCACCACTGTTTCCCTTAAATTTTCTAGTTTCATCTATCCCAGACCTCCTCAAGATGCTCATTCTCAACAAAGATAACGTCCCTACTGATTTACTGACTTGTCCGTACTTTTAGAGGGCCCACAGTAGGGTACCCCTTGACTCCTCATGGGATACCCCTATAAATGTCATCTTTTTTAGGTTCGGACTAATTTGCTCCTTCTGATATTCTTTAATGTGCATAGGCCGTGCAATCGAAGACTTTCAGATGGCCAAGCTCCATCTTCTTTACACTCTAGATCTCTTTGTGAAAATGCTCCATTCAGCTATAATAGAGTGGACCTATTTACAGGAAAAATTAGAAAAAGTAGAGCGATCACCCAAAAGAACTTGGAAGTGATGTCTGTAGCCTCAATCTATGCTTCTTGTCAGTGTGCCGATTCATCCTCTCCATGTACCAATTCTGTGGAGGTCATCCTCATCGTGTAATGGCATTTGATGCCAATTTTTTCTTCACGTACCCCCTAAACTTCAAGTGCTAGTATACTCTCCTCCATTGTCCGACCCTCACATTTAACTGTTTCTGATTCCTTCTCTACTTCAGCTCGTCCCAGGCTCTGAACCAGGCATAACATCCTAATTTTTCTACTATAGATAAACCATACCTTCCTTGAGGAATCATCAATGAAAATAAATAATTTTAATTTGGCCATCTCTAGTTGATACAGGAGCTAGTTCCTTACATATCCCGAGTGCACTAAATCTAGCACTCCCTGCTCGCTTAGGTACTTCTGGAAGCCTTCAAACTATGCTATTGTTCAAAGAATACACAGCTTATAAAAGATCTTACCCTCCGTTCTTTATAGCTGGATCATATCTCTTCCTACTTAGTTCTATAGAGCCCACAGGTCACTCCATCATTGATCCATCGATAGCTGCATATCGAATACTTAATCTCTCCTCTTCTTTAGTTTTACTATATTATCACTAGCCTTTGATTTTTGTAAAGTTGGTGCCTTAGATTTCTAGCCTTCTTATCACCACCAAAGCTTTCTTAATTTCAGACATCCACTCCCAACCTGGCTACTAAAAGCAAATCACTAGCTTCCTTCAAAGTAGCCAAGAGAAGTCAAATTTCTTTTTTCAAACTCTGTTACATGTCCTGACATTTGAGTAATGTACGAATGATCCCCAATCACTACATCCTCTATCTTGATGAGGCCAATTCTCACTACTTTTGCCTGGGATTGATCATCTCAAGGCTGACACTTCCACCATCGACTTTTGGTAGAAGCAAACCACTCCCGAATAGAAGTATAGCTGTGTGCGAGCATACTGAAATCTCTCATATATATCATATAGCATGACAAATCTACACCAATCCTGCGTCAACTCAAGAAAATCACCTCACATAAATACGACATACATAGAACTAAGTACTCATAGCCCACCAATCCCAGCATAACAGGTCCCTAGGCTCCCCGTTCATAGAAGCGTCCGCTCGCATGTCACCGTCTGCCACCCGCCCAATAGCGCATCCTTCCGCTCTTACATATCCTTATCCTGCAAGCGATACGGCAGCGCTACAACTAGATACTCGGCTCAAGATGTCGTATGATTATTCGATAACACATTTTCAATGTATCCTTCCTCCCCTCTTCGCATTTGAGAGACTATGACTACACCTACCAGCATTGTTCCACCTCCTTCGTCTGCGGCATCATTCTTCCTATTCTTCCACATAAGAACCATAAACCTCCCCTTTTTAACAGACTTCCTGAATGTTAAGAAGTGATGGAAACCTCAAGACTATATAAGAGAACCTTTTGCGAGCATTTAAAACTCAAAAACACAATAATCATGATAATCTGCATATCTTTGAAGAGAAGTATGAATATGCAACAAGATCTCTTGAGCTTTCATTAATATGCATCAGGAAACTTGCTAGCTAGAATTATCGTCAATCACTAGTGTTCATCAAGTTAGTCATAACTATTTGTGTTACTATCCAAGACTCATTCCGGCACGCGATACATGTACTATATATATGCATTTAGTGACCTAATACTTTGGAGCAAAAATCCCGTGAATTGGCTAAGTCTCTCCAAATCGGATTGTTGAGTAACACGCATTTCCTCTAGCTGTTCCCAACTCCTGCTCTGAAGCATAATTCTTTCCATCCCTTTTTTTCAAAGATCTATAGATCCTCTAGTTGAAGAAAATCCTCTCCTTTACTCTCAATGCCCATAGGATAATTTTTCCCTCTGGACCATACAGTCTCTCAAAATCCACCTTGAAATCCACTTCATTTATCTCATGCGAGACTTTATCGCAGAAATCAGATTCCTACATCCTTCACGATCATTACTAGTAAAACTATCCTTCATAGAAGATCGTAGTTAGGCCCCTTGATCCTCTTTCCAAATTCTGTATTCATCATTCCTCTATGTAACACTCTCCACCTCAATTTAGAGAAACACGAGCCAAACTAAAAGTATTTAGATAAAAATCTGAATGCACCTCCTGGATGTAGTAATACATAGTGTCTTCCTCCTCCATAGCAACACCACTTATACCACAGAATGTTGGGAATATGCCGTTCTTCCACGATGAATGGCATTATTCATGATCTTAGACAAAGCAATAAGAAGTACTTCTTAGAGATCTCTGCTAAACACGATCTAAATTAGAAATAGAGGAAAAGAGATTTTTGGAAGAAAAGAGCTTTTTATTCAGCATATTTCAGCACACTTACAATCTTGACCTATTTTCAGTATATATACTTTACAAAGGATTAAGCCCAAGCTCATAGAAAAACTCTCCAAATCCTAACAATCCACGTACATAAAATAATAACCCATGAAAACTGAGCTGGCCTAATTTTAGATTGAGCCAATCTAGTTGTGTACCATACCAATAGCCCAAAAATACTGCTCTCTATCTAAATTTCCTCTAAGACCTAGTCGATCCAGTTGTGTACCATACCAATAGCCCAAAAATACTACTCTCTATCTAAATTTTTCTCTAAGACCTAGCCAATCCAGTCCTAGTTTGAGCCGATCCAGTTTCTAACTGAGCCGGCTCAGTCTCAGAGTGAGCCGGCTTAGTTTCTGAATTTTATTATTGAGACTGATTCTTCTTCTAGCTTGCTTCCATCTTCCCATAACCTATCTTCTCTTATTTCCAAGATTTAGGAGTGCCACTTCTGAGCTCACAGAGAGGCCCTGATAATGGTCCTAATGTGCCCCGACAGTCCGTTAGGAATAGGAGAAGAACCTCATCCTAACGTGAGCAAAGTCAAAGACCTCATTCATTTTAGATGAGATGAGGGGAGAGGCCCTGACACTAGCCCTAATGTGTCTATACAGCCCATTAGAAATAGGAGTAGAACCTCATCCTAACATGAGCAAAGTCGAAGGCATCGTTCATTTTAGACGAGATGAGGGGAGCAGATCCTAATAATGGCCCTAATGTACCCCTACAAACCCATTAGGAATAGGAGGAGAACCTCATCCTAACATGAGCAATATTGAAGGCCTCGTTCATTTTAGATGAGATGAGGGGAGAGGCCCTGACAATGGTCCTAATGTGCCCCTATTGTCCGTTAGGAATAGGAGGAGAACCTCATCCCGATGTGAGTAAAGTCGAATGCCTCATTCATTTCAGACGAGATGAGGGAAGATGTCCTGATAATGGCCCTAATATACCCCTACAGCCCGTTAGAAACAGGAGAAGAATCTCATCCTAACTTGAGCAAATTCGAAGGCCTTATTTGCTTTAGACGGGATGAGGGTAGAGGCCCTAACACTGACCCTAATGCACCCCTACGGCCTCGTTAGGAACAGAAGGAGAACCTCATCCTAACAAGAGTGAAAAAAAGAGAGAGAGAAGGATCGAAGACGAGCATGGCATTCATATAAGGCAACGATAGATAAGATATTATTTTATTATAAGTTTAAATTTATTACAAGTAAGATAGAGGTCGGCCAAACTGACTATATATTACAAGAAAGTCAATGCGGCAGGGTTTGGCAAGTCCGATTACAAAAAAATGTATATAAAAGGAGGTGAAGCCTTAAGATGGACTGGACTCCTTAGGCTTTGGGTCATCGACGTCGGCCATCACCAAGGCCTGCTTCAACATAACGATTTTTTCCTCAAGTTCTTTTTTTTTTATACAAATTGTCTATGTACACTCTATTGATATGCCCGAACTGGCCCTTAAGCTCTTGCTGCTACCTCCTTAGGACCTCGAACTCGGCCTCCACATCCTGGATGGCTTGATGCTCACAGATTAGTTGGAGCTTCAACCACTGAACTTTCGCTTTCTCCATTTCGATAGCCTTTGAAAGCTCGCCAATGATCTTCTTCAAGGAGGCAATCTCCTCCGACTCTCCACTAGAGATAGCCCATTGACGATCAGCCGGTTGTTGTTGGAGATGGCTCACTTCTCTATTAGCTATTCGGAGCTCATGCTCGAGCCTGGTCACTTTCTTCGACCAAGTTAGCTTATACTCATTATGCTAGGCTTTGACATCGTGGAGTTACTTTTGAAGTTCGGAGAACCTCTTGGATCAGTTCCAATCGTACAGAGCCCTGTCGGTAGACTATGATGAAGTTTCATCCAACAGTTGAATTTTTTTCTTTATTGCCATAAGGTCGATCTCAAGGGAGCTGATCTTTGCCATTAACTTCCAAGACTTGTTGCCGACGTTTCTTCTTAGTTCGACCATTTCTTTCTCGAAGCTACCCTTCTGAATGCTAAAACTGATAGAGTCCTTCCTACGTAGGTTCCTAAGGTGGGTAACTTCAACGTCACCTTCGAAGCGTTCTTCCTCGATTCTTGAAGATCATTTTTGATTTTTCTCAACTTCTTCTTCAAGTGATGAATCTCCTTCTTCAAGCTCCTAATCAGTGGTTTAATTGGAACCCCACGGGGTAAACGATCGGCATCAACTGGAAGAAGGGAGTCATGACCTAGGTCATCAAGAGTGTTTTGAACTATGCAAACGACAACACAAAGTGTAAGGCTAGAAAAAGATTTATCTTTCATTTACTTGGATGTTTTTAAATACATCAGCACAAAAAAAAAAGAAAAGAAAAACTACAGAGTCTTTGAGAATCTAGACCTCGGGTAGCTCGACCATAGGAGAGGTCGAAGTGTCTTCATTCGCATTCGATCCATGGGCAGGCTCGGGCACTGCAGCGATGGGTTTGGGAGTTTTCGGGATAGCTCTCATGGCTGAAGAAGAAGGGACGTTGGCCAGAACAATTCTGACCCCGAGGGATGAAGGATCGGCTCTGTTGTTGGGCTCTTCTATCAAGAGGTCCAAATCTACCTCGAAAAAATTCTCTGCGACCCTCCCCAAGCAGATCTGGAATCCCTCGATGAAGGCCTCCTGAGCAAAAGCTATTTTAATTTCCTCCATATCCCTAGAGGACTTGAAGCTTTCGACCGCTCGCTCCACCACCACACCGACCCCTATTTGTGCCTTCCTCTTTTTCTCCTCCTCTTGAGCCAAGGCTATCCTCAAGTTCGTCGTCTTCTCATGCTCTGCCCTCAACTCTTCCCGAAGGTGCTCGATCTTGATGGATTGAATTTCCGAAGCCACCCTCATGCTCTCGACTTTGGCCTGGGCCTTCTCGACCTTCGCATGAGCTTCCTCGAGGGCCTTCGAGGCTTCGGCCCAACTCTGAACGACCCCCTCAGAGTGGGGGAAGAGATAATGCCTGAGCTAAAATAGAAAACTAAGTTAAAATTAGAGAGCTTTGACTTCAAAAATGGAAAGAAACTTCGGCAGTCACACTTGGTACTCTCTTTTCTTGAACTTCAAACTCGAGAGTAGGGGGACTAGTGTTGGGGATAAACCTGCTCCTACAAAATTTGGCTGGATGCTTGATCTTGAAAGGATCCCACCCGATAGCAGCCTCCATGGTTAAACCTAAAATTGCTCCAACAATTGAACTCCTCTCGAACTTCTCCTTCAGCCAGACTCCTCCCACAGTCAGACTCCTCCAATAGTTGAACTCCTACCAAACTTCTCCTTTAGCCAAACTCCTTTAATAGTCGAACTCCTTTCGAACTTCTCCTTCAACCAGACTCCTTCAATAGTTGAACTCCTTCCAGACTTCTCCTTCAGTCGTACTTCTCTCAAACTTCTTCAGCTAGACTCCTTCAATAGTCAGACTCCTCCCAAACTTCTCCTTTAGCCAGACTCCTTCAATAGTTGAACTCCTTTCGGGCTTCTCCTTCAATCGAACTCCTGCAACAGTCGAACTTCTTCTAGACTTCTCCTTCAGTCGAACTCCTCCAGCAGTTGAACTCCTCTAGAACTTCTCCTTCAGCCAGACTCCTCCCCCAGTCAGACTCCTCCAATGGTCGAACTCCTATCGATCTTTTCTTTTAGTCAGACTCCTCCAATAGTCAAACTTCTTCCAAATTTCTCCTTCAGACGGACTCCTCCAAACAGCTAAACTCCCTCCGAACTCATCCAGCAGCCCTAGAGGACCTTGGCACTCATCCTCGATATAGCCAAAAGAACCATCAATCTCTTCCATCCAAGCTTCGATCGTTGGACCCCGACGGGCTCACACATCGCGATAAGAGATACTATCCCCCATAACAAACTCTACGTAGCCCTGAATAGCCCACTATCGAATGGCTATATCTATCACTATTAGTTTGTTACAGGTTCTATCCATATAAGAGACCCTTTAGATATGCTTTCTCCCAAAATCTCTCCTTCTCTTCCTCAAAACTCTGCTAGAATCTCTATACGTATTCCATTTCTGTTGGCTGAAAGAGCTGACTTGATCATCGAAGGGTCTTGTTGGAGCCACCACCCCAGACTCTTGACAAGACTTGTTTTGTAGGTTCCAGCGGTGACCTCGTCCTCTCCAAATCTAGCTTCGACTCTGACGACAGTCAGATTTCATGCCAACAGGATTGGCGCTAGAAGAAGGGCCCTCAAGTTATTAAGGTTTCCTTATTCTTGAAGGAATACATGGTGGAGATCCCTCTTCATCCCAGCTAGAGTCCTACTTTTTCTCTCAACCTCTCAAGGATGCCCCCCAAAAAGGCTTCAAATCGATGGTCAACTGCCTCCACGGCTAGATCTCATCCAGATCTTTCCACCCCTATTTCATCTTCTACATCTCAAGACCCATCGCCTGAGATGGTGGACATAGTGCAGTTTGACTTGCTAGTCCAGCAGGTCCATGGCTTCACTGATGTAGTGCAGGTCATGTGGCAGCAGCAGCCGTCTCCTATGCCATCTCGATCGAAGTAGGTTTCTCGGGAGCCAGAGAACCCGATCTTGGGGCGGTCGACTTGGGTCAATCGACCGACGACCTTTGAAAAAGGGTAGCAGAGGGTAGAGAGCTCTTGCTCGGACCATGACTCAACCTCGAAAGGAGCTTTGCCTCCGTTCCATCAAAAAATCCTGAATATCAATGACCATGAAGATCTTCTGGGTCAAAGGCTTCAAAAATAAGTTGATGAATCGAAGAACTCCATCATGCTCCCTCCTCCCGCGGAAATTATATTTGCACTAATCCTCCTTTTTCATAGAAGATTATGTAGGAATCGATCCCATTGAACTTCAAGCTTCCTCAGTTTGAGAGTTACGATGGGACCATCAATCCGATCGATTATCTGGAGGCCTTTCGGATAATGATGCAGCTCTATGGCATGCTAGATGCCATTTTATGCTGGGCTTTTCCGTCCACCCTCAAGGAAGCCATCAAAAATTGGTATTCGGTCCTTAAGCTAGGTACCATCTTTTTCTTCGATCAAATGAGCCATCAGTTTGCGGCTCATTTCGTTAGCAGCCAATGTCCCCATCGAGGTTCAAATTTTTTGATGAATATTAAGTCGAAGGAGAGGAAATCTATTCGAGATTATGTCATCCAATTTAATGCTGTTGTATTAGAGGTCCAGAACCTGAACTAGTCTATTGCAATGGCCGCACTTAAGGATGGCCTTCAGAAGAATGATTTACTATTCTCCCTGGAGAAGAAGTAACCTAGGGACTTTGCCGATATGCTGGCTCGGGCTGAAGGTTATGCCCGAGCTGAGGAATCCTTTAAGACTAGGGATAATGAAGCCACCTAGGAGAAGCAGGCGGGCGAACCGAATATGCCCGCAGTTGAAGAGAAATCGAGCAGAGCATGGCCACCCTCCCGAACTCCTCTGGAGCGTAAGCTAGCCCAAACTCCTACCTGAGCCCAGAGGTGAAGAATCTCGGATAGAAGGGCACAATGGAGCTCTTTCTTTAGAAGATTCCACAACTATGCCCCTCTCAATGCTCTAAAAACCTAGGTACTGATGGAGATCAGGAAGCAACTATCGAGATCGAAAAGGATGCGCACTCACCCCAATAAGCGCAATCCTAGCAGGTTCTATCTCTACCATCGCGATCACGATCATGATATAGAAAAGTGCATCCAGCTCTAAGATAAGATCGAGGAGCTCATCAGACATGGTAGGCTTGGTTAGTTCCTATGACATTGGTTGGAAGGATGGGAGGATCGATTGAGAGCACCCCCACTGTCAGAACCACCGAGGGACAAGGAGCAGCGAGAAGATTGGCCCCCGATTGGCATCATTAACACCATCTTTGGGGGACTTCGACGTGGGGAGGCTAGCGGATCGATAGATCCTAAGAAGAGGCAGAGGACTGAGGAGCCCATCACTTTCACCAATGAGGATGCCTGAGGAGTCCAGTTCCCACACAATAATGTGGTTGTAATCTCTTTAAACATTGCAGATTATAGTGTACACCGCATTTTGGTAGATAATAAAAGTTTCACTGATGTTCTGTATTATGATGCTTTCTTCAAAAAATCCATACCTGGGACCCATGAGCTTTCCGTTGGTTGGCTTCACTGGTGACACTATGCCAGTGGAGGGAATGATAACTCTAGCCATGACTACAGGATAATATCCAAAGCAGGACAAGGCATGGGTTGACTTTTTGGTGGTGAAAGCTCCCTCTGCTTATAATGCAATCCTCGATCGACCTGGTCTGAATGCACTATGAGCTGTGGTGTCGATCTATTATCTGAAGATAAAATTTCCAACAAATAATGAAAGAGGTGAAATCAGAGGCAATCAAGCATTAGCCCGGCACTGCTACTCCATCACCTTACAAAATGACACTCGACTTGACCCCTTTCCAGTTGATGGGCTTGATGTTTGTGATGATCTTACCAAAGAATGGGGTGAGCCCATAGAAGATCTTATGACCATCCCCTTGAATGATGAGAATGCGGAGCATATGGTGCCAATTGGCTCCAGTCTGGAAGATGAAGTTCGGAAGTAGCTCATTGCCTTTTTATGGAGAAATGCCGACGTCTTCGCCTGGGTTCTAGTAGATATGCCTGAGATTGATGTTGTGGTTATGGAACATCGACCGGCTATTGATCCCAAGCATCGATCAGTGAAAGAAAGAGTTTGGGGTCATGCATCAGAAAGGTAGAAGGCAATAGCAGAAGAAGTCGACAAGCTTCTTAATGTTGGATTTATTCGAGAAGTCAGCTATCTGACTTAGGTCTCTAGCATGGTCCTGATCAAGAAGGCCAACGACAAATAGAGAATGTGCATCAACTTTAAGAAGCTGAACAAGGCCTGCCCAAAAGATAGCTACTCTTTATCTAGAATCGATCAACTGGTGGATGCGACTTTAGGCTATGAGCTCCTTACCTTCATGGATGCCTTCTCTGGCTACAACTAAATTCAGATGGCATCGGAGAATGAGGAGAAGACTGCTTTTATTACTAACCATGGTTTTTACTGTTACAGGGTCATGTCCTTTGGGCTTAAGAATGCAGGCACGACTTATCAGCACTTGGTCAATAAAATCTTCAAGGAGTAGATCGATCGCAATATAGAGGTTTACGTCGATGACATGCTAGTCAAAAGCTGAATGTCTATCAATCATGTCGCCGACTTTGAAGAAGCTTTCGATGTGCTCAGGAAATACAAGATGAAGCTAAATTCAATCAAGTGCGCCTTTGGGGTAGCCTCAAAAAAATTTTTGGGGTTCATGATCTCGAGATGAGGGATTGAGGCCAACCCAAAGAAGATTCGAGCTATCCATTAGATGACCACTCCGAAGTCCATCAAAGAAGTTTAGCACCTAACTGGGAAGGTGGCATCTTTGAATCATTTTGTCTCGAGGTTGGTCAAATGCTGCATGCCCTTCTTCCAAATCCTCAGGAAGCTGAAAGATTTTCACTAGACTCAGGAATGCCAAGAAGTGTTCGATGAGCTCAAGAACTACCTTGGCTCGCCTCTCTTACTAGCCAAATCTGAATCTAGAGAGGAGCTATTTCTCTACCTCATGGTCTCCCCTGCGGTGCTAGCGATAGTCCTGATCAAAGACGAGATGAAAGTGCAGCGACCAGTCTACTACATAAGCCAGATCTTAAGAAATACCGAGATCAGATATACAATGTTGGAAAAATTAACTTATGCTCTTTTGATTGCAAGAAGGAGACTTTGGCCTTACTTTCAGGGACATGCTATAATGCTCCTCACTGACCAGCCGATCAGAGCGATCCTTCATCAAACGGATGCTTTCAGAAGAACTACAAAATGGGCCATTGAATTAACAAAGCTCAAAATCAACTATCGAACTCGGCCAGCAATCAAGGCTCAGGCACTGGCCGACTTCATAGTTGAATGTACCATCCCAGACGATGTCAAGTTTTAAAATAAAACCAACATTCCATGGTTGCACTCGAGCTCCTTTCAAGAAAGAATGGACCTTCCTGAAGATTTTTAGGCCCTGTATGTCGATGGCTCCTCCAACACTTTTGGAGCAGGTGCTGGACTGATCCTGATCAATCCAGAAGGAATCATCATGGAGTATGCGCTACATTTTGAATTCCCGACGATATACAATTGGGTAGAATATGAGGCCCTAATAGTCGGGCTCAGGATAGCCAAGGAATCGGGTGCTGATCGGCTTCAGATTTGCAGTGACTTCCAACTGGTCGTGGGGTAGGTCAGCGACAGTTATGAAGCCTGAAAAGAGAGCATGATAAAATATCTTGAGAAGGTGAAGAGCCTGACCCCAGCCTTCGACAGCTTTAGCATTCGACAAATCTCAAGAGTGGAAAACACTAGGGCCGACCTTCTTTCCAAGCTAGCCACTCTAGCTCCTAACGAGCTTCTGAAAGAAGCTTATTATAAGACATTGAAATGCCCATGGACAAAGGAACCGCAGTCCGTCATGCAGGTTGGCCAGGAGCCCTTCTGGGTTGACCCATAGATCGCTTATCTTAAGGATGGGGTTCTTCCTCGTGATTCGAAGGAGGCTCAAAAGTTGAGAAACCAAGCCTCCCGGTATGTTCTTTATGAGAATAAGCTGTATAAAAGATTGTATTTCCTACCATTATTAAGGTGCCTCCGACCCTCTGAGGCTGATTTTGCACTACGAAAAGTACACGAGGGAATTTGCGTGAGCCATCTGGGTGCCAAATCTCTATCTCATAAGCTGATCCGATAAGGATATTACTGATCGACTATGCATGGTGATTGTATTGATTACATCAGGAGATGTGATTGCTGCCAAAGGAATGCAAATGTCCAAAGGCAATTAGCCATCGAGCTTGTCCCATTGAGTACTCCTTAGCCATTTGCATAGTGGGGAATGGATATTCTTGGACCCTTCCTAGTGGTATCTGGGTGACGAAAGTTTCTCCTAATCACCATTGACTATTTCACTAAATGGATCGAGGCTAAACCACTGGCAAAGATTATCGAAGCCAAGGTGCAAGACTTCATCTGAAAGTTAATCGTCTATAGATTTGGACTATCTCGAACTATCATAATAGACAATGGCCGATAATTCATCGGGGCAAGGTTTGCCAAGTTCTGTGAAGGTCTGAATATCTTCCACCACTTTACGTCGGTAGCTCATCCATAGGCAAATGAAGAAGCTGAAGTGACCAATCGGACCCTATTGCAAGGCATCAAGATAAGATTTGAAAGAGCAAGAGGGGCCTGGACGGACGAACTTTATCATGTTCTATGGGCATACCATACTATCCAAAGGCTATCGATTGGAGAAACACCATTCATCTTAGCTTTTGAAATAGAGGTAGTCATCCCAATCAAACTTAAGCTTCCATCGGCGTGGGTCATGACTTTCAACGAGTAGCATAACTCGCAAGACCTCTGAGCCAAACTTGACCTACTGGAAGAAAAAAGAGAGAAAGCCCAAGTTTGGATGGCAGCTTATAGGCGAAAGGTGGCCCGATACTAAAACTCTAGAGTCAGAGGTGAAATGTTCAGAGTGGGGAACTTAGTGCTTTGGTGATCCACCATGTCTCAGCCTCAGAACCAGGAGAAGCTTGCCCTAAATTTGGAAGGACCCTATAAGGTCACAAAAGTCGTTCGACCCGAGACATACTACTTGAAAGAACTCGGAAGGGCAGACCTACCTTGACCATGAAATTCAAAAAATCTATGAATGTATTATCGATGATTTGATTGTAATGAAATCCTCCTACTTCAATACCCTAATCTTTATTGTATATCGATAATAAAGAGGGACTACCCCTCGAACTTAATCTCATGATAAATATGACCATGTTAGGAATAGGAGAAGAATCTCGTCCTAACGTGAGCAAAGTCAAAAGTCTCATTCATTTTAGATGAGATGAAGGGAGAGGCCTTGACAACAGTCTTAATGTGCCCCAACAGCCTATTAGGAACAGAAAGAGAAACTCATCCTAACGTGAGTAAAGTCGAAGGTCTCGTTCATTTTAGACGAGATGAGGGGAGAGGCCCTGACAACGGTCCTAATATGCCCCTACAGCCTATTAGAAATAGGAGAAGAACCTCATCCTAACGTAGGAAAAGTCGAAGGCCTTATTCATTTTAGATGAAATGAGGGGAGAGGTCCTGACAACGATCCTAATGTGCCCATATAGCCCATTAGAAATAGGAGGAGAACCTCATCCTAATATGAGCAAAATTGAAGGCCTCGTTCATTTTAGATGAGGTGAGGGGAGAGGCTCTGACAACGATCCTAATATGCTGTTAGATATATGTGCCCTAGAAGCCAGAATTGGCTGACACTTGCAATACACTTCTAGGGGCAAAATTGTAATTTTGACTATAATTAATGAAATGGGTTATTTTCTATCACACATGTGTATTTAGTGTCTGTGATACATCCTTTGAGTTAATGGTAATGATAATTCATATTTTCAAGAGTTGAAAATTTAAGACATGAATAATCATTATTAACTCATAAACAGCTCCCGACCATAGGATCATCACGAGGATGGTGATTGATCCAGAAGGTTGGTGTACGATCGCTTCTTTTTAGTAGATGAGTCTTGAGTCTACGGTGTGGAGACACAGAAGTGAGAGTACAGGTACTCGTTAGAGAACGAGGGCACTGAGCGTGACCACCTCGAGTAGTCATTAGGAAGTCTACCTTCTCGTCAATGACTGACTCGATGCTGCAGTAGTGTGTCTGGTTCTTTGACCTGAGATGCATGGCAGTTCACCTTGAGGGTGTTATAGTTTGACTACACCATTACTTGGTCTCCTAGCCATATGGAACCCTGAGGTGTATGTTGGCTATAGCATGTTCATTGTAGGAACTGGATTGCATCAAGATGGGATCTATCTACCTCGGTGGTAGAGGAGTAGTCCTATGATGATCATCAGAATCAAGTCCAGAAATCCATGGCCATGGTAGAGTGAAATAATAGAAAGAGTTTCTATTTAGATTTTCACATTGGACTCGAATCGAATGATTACATCATATGACAGAGACTAGGGTTTGACGAGTTCACCTTAACCCTAATCTGATCGGGGCTCAAGATAGAAGAACTTAATCACACGGGTAGCTGCACCAAGAGGTTCGCATTCAGCTCTGATGGGTTGCCACCATATACTGCTAGGTGTCACTGGTGGATTTTGGGAGCAATTAGAATGATTTAGATGATCGATCATTCTAGCTGTTCGAATCAGAAGAGTTCTGATCCATCGAAAGGAGTTTCGATGATGTCTATGATAGAGATCATGACATATCCCATTACCATACAGAACTGAACCTAACTAGGTCACACAAACAAGGGTTTGAATCTGGTGATCATCAATTGAACTAATCTAGTTCAATTGATCTGAATAAGATTCAATTAGGTTCAAAATCGTGCTAGCACTCGATTGAACCTAACGTTCTTCTTTTACTATCATAAATAAGTTGTCCTGACTGAGCCAAAGGAGTTTGTGCTCAATCAGAGGCCTTCATATGGTCAGACTGGAGGTTGTCCAAGTCAGAATAGGTTGTCTTATTTGTAAGACATTACCTGCCATTTTTGGTCACCTGCCATTTCTTGTTCTTTGACTTTGGTCAAAAGACTACCTTTGACTGGTCAAATGTTGACCATTGACCCTTTGACTTTTGACCACATGTTATGCACCTATTGGAGAGCTGGTGGGGGCCTGTCCCCCTGCCAGAACCTAGCAAGGAGAAGGGCGCACGCCAAGGGTGGCGTGAGCCCAAGTAGGAGGCGCCTAGGAGTCCTTGTTGGACAAGGACTCCACCTCCCTTTTGGATTCCAATCAGAGTTCTACTAAGAATCCAGTTTGACTGGTCTTAGGTGCCCTCTAAGGAGGAATCCAGGGGTCTCTATTCCAACCAATCAGATTTAGATCTGATTTCACAAAGGGTTGTGATTGGTTGAGAGGAAGAGGAGTTGGATCACAAGAGGTCTATAAATAAGATGCTGCGCCCAACCCTAATGCAATTCAATTAAGAAACCCCACGCCCCAAGGCTGCCTCTCCCCTCCTTCTCCATGCCATAGTCTCTTCTCCCCTTGCTCTCCACGTCCAAAAGAGTTTTGGACTTAGGTTGGTGCGATTCAGATCAAGGAAAGGCGATCAAAAGCAAGAAGGCTGCGCTGCTGCAAAAGGACGACTGAAGATCTTCAAAAGAGTTTTGAAGATCCTCCAGATCAGATCCAGATCTGATTTTTGGAGGTGTGATAGAGAAGAAGAGGATCTCCAGATCCAACCCGAGTGGATACCGGTAGAGGCCAGGCGCTTGCGTGGCTAGATCCAGAACCTTCCGCTGCAATCAGGATCATCTACAGGGTAATAGGATTACCCAAATCAGGTAAATTAAATTTGATTTAATTTATCTTGTTTTATTTTATTTATTAAAATAATAAGAATCAGATCTGAAACATATCAAGATCTGATTGAGATCAAGAAAAAATTTTTGAAATATATCTCTTGATATGATCAGATCTGGACGAACCTGGATCAGAAAATCAGGATTTCCCTTCATGTGCCCCTACGACCTCGTTCATTTTAGATGAGATGAGGGGAGAGGTCCTAACAATGGCCCTAATGTGCTCCTACAGTTTGTTAGAAATAGAAGGAGAATTTCATCCTGACGTGAGCAAAGTCGAAGTAGAACCTCATCTTGATGTGAGCAAAGTCAAAGGCCTCATTCTTTTTAAACGAGATGAGGGTAGAGGCCCTGATAATGGTCGTAATATGCTCCTACAGTCCATCAGGAATAGGAGGAGAACTTCATCCTAACTTAAGCAAAATCGAAGGCCTTGTTTGCTTTAGACGGGATGAGGGGAGAGGCCCTGACATCGGCCCTAATACGCCCTAATACGCTCCTATGGCCTCGTTAGGAACAGAAGGAGAACCTCGTCCAAACAAGAGTAAAAGAAAAAAATAGAGAGAGAGAAAGGTCGAAGGAGAATATTGCATTCACATGAGGCAATGATGGATAAGATATTATTTTATTATAAGTTTAAATTTATTACAAGTAGGATGGAGGTCGGCTAAATCGACTACATATTACAAGAAAGCCAATGCGGTAGGGATCAGCAAGACCGATTACAAAAAATATATATAAAAGAAGGCAAAGCCTTAAGACGGACCGAACTCCTCAGGCTTCGGGTCGTCGATGCCCGCCATCACCAAGACCTGCTTCAACCTAACGATTTCCTCCTCAAGTTCTTTCTTTTTATACAAATTATCTATGTACACTCTATTGGTATGCCCGAATTAGCCCTTAAGCTCCCGCCGTTGCCTCCTTCAGATCTCGGACTCGACCCCCGCATCCTGGACGGCTTGATGTTTACAGATCAGTTGGAGCTTCAACCATTGAACTTCATCTTTCTCCAATGGTCACCAATGGTCTTCTTTAAGGAGGCAATCTTCTCTGACTCTCTACTAGAGATAGCCCACCGACCATCAGCTAGTTGTTGCTGGAGATGACTCACCTCTCTGTTAGCTGCCTGGAGCTCATGCTCAAGCCTAGTCACTTCCTTCGAGCAAGTTAGCTTATACTCATTATGCTAGGCTTTGGCATCATGGAGCTACTTCTAAAGTTTGGAGAACCTCTTGGACCAATCCCAATCGTACCGGGCCCTGTTGGTAGATCATGATGAAGTTCCCTCCAGCAGTTGAATTTTTTCCTTCACCATTGTAAGGTCGATCTCAAAGGAGATGATCTTTGTCGTTAACTCCTAAGACTTGTTGCTGGTGCTTCTTCTTAGTTCGGCCATTTCTTTCTCGAATCTATCCTTCTGAATGTTGCAACTGGTAGAGTCCTTCTTATGCAGGTTCTTAAGGCGGGTAACTTCGACAGTCGCCTTCGAAGCATTCTTCCTCGATTCTTGGAGATCATCCTCAATTTTTCTTAACTTCTTCTTCAAGTAATGAATCTCCTTCTTCAAGCTCCTAATCAGTGGTTTAATTGAAACTCCATGAGACAAAGGATCGGCATTAATTGGAAGTGGAGAGTCATGACCTAGGTCGTCAAGAGCATTCTGAACCATGCAAACAACAACACAAATTGTAAGGCTAGAAAAAGATTTGTCTTCCATTTACTTGGATGTTTTTAAATACATCAGCATAAAAAAAAGAAAAAGAAAGCTACATGGTCTTCGAGAATCTAGACCTCGGGCAGCTCGGCCATAGGAGAGGTCGGAGCATCTTCATTTGCATCCGATCCATGGGCAGGCTCAGGCGCTGCAGCGATAGGTTTGGGAGCTTCGGGGACAGCTCCCATGGCTTAAGAAGATGGGACGTCGGTCGGGACAACTTCAACCCTGAGGGATGAAGGATCGGCTTTGTCGTCGGGCTCTTTCGTCAAGAGGTCCAAATCTACCTCGAGAAAATTCTCAATGACCCTTCCCAGGCAGATCTGGAACCCCTCGATGAAGGCCACCTAAGCAAAAGCTATTTTAATGTTCTCCATGTTCCTAGAGGACTTGAAGCTTTCGACCGCTTGCTTCACCACTGTGCCGACCCCTTCTTGCACCTTCCTCTTTTCCTCCTCCTCCTGAGCCAAGGCAGTCCTCAAGTTCATCGTCTTCTCATGCTCTGCCCTCAACTCTTTTCGAAGGTGCTTGACCTCGGCAGATTGGATTTTTGAAGCCACCCTCATGCTCTCGACTTCGGCCTGGGCCTTCTCGGCCTCCGCATGAGCTTCCTCGAGGGCCTTCGAGGCTTCGGCCCACCTCTGACCAGCTGCCTCAGAGTGGGCAAAGAGATAATGCCCGAGCTACGATAGAAAATCAAGTTAAAATTTGGAAGCCCTGACTTCAAAAATGGAAAGAGACTTTAGCAGTCACACTCGGTACTTTTTTCCCTTGAACTTCAAACTTGGGAGTAGGGGGACTAGTGTTGGGGATAAACCTACTCCTGCCGAAGTTCGACTGGATGCTTGATCTCGAAAAGATCCCACTCGACAGCAGCCTCAATGGTTAAACCTCAGACTCCTTCAATAGTTGAACTCTTCTCGAACTTCTCCTTTAGCCAGACTCCTCCCTTAGTCGGACTTCTCCAACAATCAGACTCCTTCCGAACTTCTCCTTTAGCCAGATTTCTCCAATAGTCGGACTCCTCTTGAACTTCTCCTTTAGCCAGACTCCTCAAATAGTTGAACTCCTTCTAGGCTTCTCCTTCAGCCGGAGTCCTCCTGAACTTCTCCTTCAGTTAGACTCCTACAACAGTCGGACTCCTCCTGAACTTCTTCTTCAGTCAGACTCCTCCAACAGTTGAACTCCTTTTGGGCTTCTCCTTCAGCCGAACTCCTCAAATAGTCAAACTTCCTCCAGACTTCTTCTTTAGCTGGACTCTTCTAGTAGTTGAACTCCTTCCGAACTTCTCCTTCAGCCAGACTCCTTCCCTAATTGGACTCCTCCAACAATCGAACTTCTACCCGACTTCTCCTTCAGTCGGACTCCTCCAACAGTCGAACTCCTCTCGAATTTCTACTTCAGATGGAGTCCTCCAAATAGCTAAACTTCCTCCAAACTCTATCCAATAGTCCTAGAGGATCTCGACACTCATCCTTGATATAGCCAAAAGAACCATCAATCTCTTTCATTCGAACTTCGATCGTTGGACTCCGATGGGCTCGCACGTCGCGACAACAGATACTATCTCCCATAACAAACTCTATGTGGCCCTGAATGGCCCACTACCAAATGGTTATGACTATCACTATTAGTTTGTTATAGGCTTTGTCTATATAAAAAATCCTTCAGATGTGCTTTCTCTTAGAAGCTCTCCTTTTCTTTCTCAAAACTCTGCTAGAATCTCTCTATGTATTTCATTTCTGTTGGCCGAAAGAGCTGACTTGATCATCAGAGGGTCTTACCGAAGCCACCATCCCAGACTTTGAATGAGACTTATTTTGCAGATCCCGACGGTGACCTCATCCTCTCTAAATCCAGCTTCGACTCTAGTGATGGCCAGATTTCATGCCAATATTTATGAATGATCAATTACATATACAAAGTAGCTTAACTGTTAACAAGCTAATGGTTGACTTTTGAGATACAATTCCCAACACCATGTTGTATACACGATCTGATATCATGCATGTTGTAAGTGTCATAGGCAGATATCAGTCGAATTTAGATGAAGAGAACTGGACTTCTATGAAGTGTATCCTTAAGTACTTTAGAAGGACTAAGGATATGTTTCTGATCTTTGGCAATGAAGAACTCCAGGTCCAAGGGTATACAAACTCAGATTTTATGTCTGATATAAATGATCGAAAGTCAACATCTGGTAGTCTATTTATGTGTAATGGTGGTGTTGTTAGCTGTAAGAGTTTCAAGCAAACCATAATCGTAGACTCTACTATGGAAATTGAGGACATCGCTACATCGAAAGTTGCAAAAAAAGCATTCTGGTATAAGAAGTTTGCCACAAAACTTGAAGTGATACCATCAGATGCCATCCCTCTCTACTGCGATAATAATGATGCCATAGCTCTAGCTAAGGAGCCGAGGTCTCACCAGATGTTGAAGCATATCGAGCGGTGATATCATCTCATACGTGATTATCTCGAAAAGGATTATGTCGAGATCAAGAGAGTCGACACTGTAGACAATGCAGCTGACCCACTAACGAAGCTATTGAGCCAGCAGAAGATTGAAGCCCACTTAAGAAGATGGAACTTAGATTTGTAGCCAATTGGCTTAAGATCAAGTGGGAGTTTGTTAGATGAGTATCTTAGAAGCCAGATTGACTAAGACTTGTAATACAATTTTTAGGAGTATTTTTGTAATTTTGACTTAAAATTAATGAAGGATTATTTTCTTCAATCATATTGTGTATATAGTGTCTGTGATACATCCTTTGAGTTTGTAGAATGCTAATACATATTTTCAAGCATTAAAAATTTAAGATATGTATTTTTATAATTAACTCATGAACTGCTTCCGACCATAGGATCATCACGAGGATGGTGATCAATCTAAAAGGTTAGTATATGATCGCTTTCTTAAGATAGATGAGCCTCGAGTCTATGGTGTGGAGACACCGAAGTAAGAGTATAGGTATGAAGTGAGAACGAGGGCACTAAGTGTGACCATCTCGAGTAGTCATAAGGGAGTCTACCTTCTTGTTGATGACTAAGCTTGATGCTGTAGTTGTGTATCTGGTTCTTTGATCTGAGATACATCAACAATTCATCTTGAGTGTGTTATAATTTGACTACATCATAACTCGATCTCTTAGCCATTCAAAATCCTCAGGTGTATATTGAATATAGCATGTTCATTATAGGAATTAGATTGGACCAATAGGGGATCTATCTATCTCGGTAGATGAGGAGTAGCCCTATGATGATCATAAGATCGAGTCCTTAAACCTATGGCCATGGTAGAGTGAAATAATAGAAAAGAGTTTTTTATTAGATTTCACATCAAACTCAAATCGAATGATTAAATCATATGACAGGATGTTGGGTTTGACAAGTTCACCTTAAACTTAATCTTGTTGGAGCTCATGATAGAAAAACCCAACCACATAGATAGCTGATAAGTGATAAAAATACACTAATAAAAGTATTAAATTATAAAATAAATTAACCTATTTTTAAGAAATTGATACTTTTATTAATTTTATATAGGAAAAGAGGCTATCAATATGAAGATCTTATTTTTCTGGATCAGATGAAATAAATTTCAAGCAAAACAGACTTCAAATGAGACCAAAATTGAATTTCAAAGGAAAAGAACTAAAAAAAAAAGTTGGCTGGTTCGATTCAAATCGACTCAGTAGACTGCTCGAGTTGACCATGCTCAGACCGACCACCTGCTGATGCCTACCTTATGCCATGCTGACGTCAGGATTTTTCACGACGCACGATGGACCACTACAGTAACCAGGCGAGGGCATTTCGAGAATTTCACAAGGACAAGCATACTCCGATTGGCTGAAGGAAGTGGCGGTCCATGCAACACCAAGCTCGGGCATAGTCTATAAAGGGTATTCTGGGAATTTTTCCTGATCCGATGGATGCTTTTCGCTGAGATTTGATCGAACGGCAAAAATCTATATGCTAATGAATGGCAGATGCGGCTCTCGATCAAGATCCAACGATGGAGACACATTACCAATTTTAAATAAAGAATCAGAGGCTTCTTTGGGTGTGATCTGATGTCCTAGATTCAATCTTCAAGACTGATCTAATGGTCTAAATGAATTTTGACTTGATTTAGATTTTTAAAATAATTTTTGAGTGGTTTTTGGCCTGTTTGATCGACATCCAATAGTCAGAATTAATTTAGGACTCTTTTTGAGTTATTTTGAGAGTTTCAAACCCAATTTCAATGGGATTTTGACCTAAGACCACCCGAATTTACCTATTTAAAGGCCTGCTGCCTATTATTACCGAGGAAAGGAGGCGGAGAACAAAAATACAGAGTTGAAAATAAAGAAAAAGTAGGAAGAAATAGAGAGAACAGAGAGAGAGAGGTGTTTAGGGAGAGAAGAGAAAGTTTTTATTCTATTATTTTTCTTTCCTCTTCTTTTCTTCTTTCGAAGGCCGATACACAAAGCAACTTTTTTCTTCATCGAGTTCTCCACACCAAGAGTAATGGACAACCAATTTCAGTGAATAAACAGTCTAATTTCTCCATACTTTTTATTTTATTTGCTATTTTTAAACTTATTATCATGAACTAAATTTTTTTTTACTAAGGCTAAGGTGTAGCCACTCTTTTGGTGCAATATTCAGTATGATTTATTTTTAATTTTAAATTTTATTCATAAAGAGTATATAAATTTGATCTTAATACTTTTAGATTACTAGTCATCTTTTAATTGATCTGATGAACATAGATGATACGGACCAAGCACATCTATGTTATTGCTTCTTGATTATATACCTTGTACTATGAATAGAATTAAAATTCATATGCATGCAAAAATTTTAGTGCGCTTTGGATGCAGTATATTTTAACTAGAGGGTTTCACAAAACTTAATGCATCGATATTTATTTAAATTACACCTAGACCAAAGAATAATTAATAAATATTGATAGTTTTACTATGCCTGGACCAAAGGATAGTGAATAAACTAGGAGACTCCACCATCACATGAAATAAAATTAACCTAATAATCTAAATATTGAATTGACTGAGTTGGTGAATCGATTGCCTTAGTAACCTATTTAAAAACCTAATAATTATGCTCTCTCTATTTCCATGCAATTTTTACTTACTTCTTTATTTTGTTCTTTATTTTTTTCAATTCTCATAAATCAATCTTCTAAATAAAACATAAGAAAGAGTTTTTCAGTACTTATTTTTTAATCCTCTAGGGATGATACTCTACTCACTTACTTTATTACTTGATCGACTGGTGCACTTGCCATAGCTATAGATTAGCATGCATCAAGTTTTTGGCATCATTGTCAGAGATTATGTCTAAAATAATATTAAAATTTTGATCCTAGCTTTACTTTAGAATTTTATTTTTAATTTTTATTCTTACTTTATTTTTAAAATTTATTTAGTGCATAACACGTATTGGACATAGTAACTTACTACCTTTAGATCTAGAAATTGAAAGGATCATCGGAAGACTACAACAAGAAAGGAACTGTTAGATATGTGTGCCTTAGAAGCTAGAATTGGCTGACACTTATAATACACTTCTAAGGATAAAATTATAATTTTGACTATAAATAATAAAATGGATTATTTTCTATCATATATGTGTATTTAGTGTTTGTGATACATCCCTTGAGTTAATGGTAATGATAATTCTTATTTTTAAGAGTTAAAAATTTAAGATAAGAATTTTCATTATTAACTCATAAAATGCTCCTGACTGTAGGATCATCATGAGGATGGTGATTGATCCGGAAGGTTAGCGTATAATCACTTTTTTATAGTAGATGAGTCTTGAGTCTATGGTGTAGAGACACCAGAGTGAGAGTACAAGTACTTGTTAGAGAATGAGGGCACTGAGCGCGACCACCTCGAGTAGTCATAAGAAAGTCTACCTTCTCGTCGATGACTGACTCGAAGCTGCAGTGGTGTGTCTGGTTCTTTGACCTGAGATGCATTGATAGTTCACCTTGAGGGTATTATTGTTTGACTACACCATGACTCGATCTCCTAGCCATTCAAAATCCTGAGGTGTATGTTGGCTATAGCATGTTCATTATAGGAATTAGATTGCACCAAGATGGAATCTATCTACCTCGGTAGATGAGGAGCATCCCTATGATGATCATGAGAATCAAGTCCATAAGCCCATGGCCATGGTAGAGAGTGAAATAATAGAAAGAATTTCTATTAAGGTTTTCACATCGGACTTGAATCAAATGATTAAATTATATGATAGAAATTAAAGTTTGACGAGTTCACCTTAACCCTAATCTGATCGGGGCTCAAGATAAAAGAACTTAATCACACAAGTAGCTGCATTGAGAGGTTTATTTTTAGTTTTGATGGATTGCCACCATATACTGCTAGGTGTCACTGGTAGATTTTGAGAGCAATTAGAATGATTTAAATGATCGATCATTCTAGTTGTCTGAACTAGAAGAGTTCTGATCCATCGAAAGAAATTTTGATGATGACGATGATGGAGATCACGACATATTCCATTACCATACAGAACTGAACTTAACTGGGTCACATAAATAAGGGTTTGGATCGGATATCATCAACTGGACTAATCCAGTTTAATTGATTTGAATTAGATTCAATTAGGTTCAAGAAAATCGTGCTAGCACACGATTGAAACTAACATTCTCCTTTTTCTATCATTATAAGTTATCTCGATTGAGCTAAATATATTTGTGCTCACTCAGGTATCTTTACCTGATCTGACTAGAGCTTGTCTAGGTTAGAAAAAGGGTTGTCTTAATTTATGAGATAAATTTGAGACAACACCTGCTATTTTCCATCACTTACTAATTCTTGTCCTTTGACTTTGGTTAAGCGTTGACCTTTGACCCTTGGACATTTGCTCATGTGTCATGCACTTATTGGAGAGTAGATAGGGGCTTGTCCCCTTACTAGATTTTGAAAAAGAAGGGGTGCATGCCTAGGATGGTGTGCGCCCATGGATTGGGATGCTTAGAGTCCCATACGGATGGGACTCTAGGTTGCTTCTTGGATTCAAACTAGGTGACCCTCACCTATAGACTTTGACCAGTCTTAGGTACCACCTAAGGATAAATCTATGGGTCTCTCATCTAATTAGATCAGATGATATCATTCCATCAATTAGATTTAGATTTTATTGCATGAAGCAATGTGATTGGCCGGGGTGATGTGGCACTGCATGGCGCAGTAGGGTCTATATAAAGACCTATCTACGCCCAACTTTTTGTGAACTCTCTCTTAGCCCATGCCCCAAGACTGCCCCTCTCCCTCCTCCATGCCACCTTTCTGATCCTCTTTCTCCTCTCCATGCCCAAGGAAGATGGGCCTTCAGATTAGTATGATTTAAGCAAGAAAAGGCTGACGAGAAAGGAAGAAGGCAGCACTACTGTAGAGACGATAGCAGATCTTCAAAAGGAGTTTCGAAGATTCTCCAAATTAAATCCTGGTCTAATTTCTGAAGACATGATAAAGAAGGAGAAGATCTCTAGATCCAGCCTGAGTGGATACCGATAGAGGTCAGGGACTTGCATGGCTAGATCCAGAACCTCAGGCCATCAGCAGATCATCAAAGGGTAATCGGATTACCCATATCAAGGTAAAACTAATTTAGATTTAATTTTTTTATTTATTAGATTATAAAATTAAATTTGAAAAATGTTAGATCTGATTTAGATCTAAGAGAAAATTTTTGAAATATGCCTCTTGATCCAATCATATTTGAACAAACTTGACCTGGGAAATCAGAATTTCTCCTTCTACTGGTATCAGAGCTAGGTTGCATTAAAATTTATTTAGATCTGATTTAATCTGATAAATTAGTGAGTTTAGATATCACATGAGATATGATTAGATCTAAAATTAGAAATTAAGAAATTAAAATTAATTAATCTAGATCTAATATGTATGAGATACATAACTAGACTAGGAATAGAATTATTCTATATGTAGTCTAGTATAATCATAATTTTTATTTAATTAAATATAATTTTAAAATCTATTTATTTACTATTTTTTAATCTTATAAATATTATAATTAGATCTAAAAATAGAAAATAAATTAAATTTAATTTGTTCATATAAGATATGATAGTTGCATGTTTAGAACTAGTTGTAGAATAGTTCTATAAATAGGTCTAGATTAAATTTTATTTGATGAGATCAAATTTAAATTTAATTTTTTAGATGATTATGAGATAATTTAGATCTAAAAAATATGCATGATATAATGTATACAAAATATATTTTAATTAGATTAATTTTCTTATATGAGATATATGCTTAGATCTAATTAGTTTTTGTAGATTAGTTGTATTTCTGATTAAGGCATTCCCCTTGGCCATCCGATCATAAGAACAAAGTAGGATTTAAAGACCCTCTCCTCCCATTTGATGGGGTGTTCTTATGATGTGTAGGGATGCTGCACGTTCGTCCTTAATCAAAAATTGAAAACTTACTTTCTGCAAAATCCTAGATCCTAAAATCCTAGGATCTTATTTATATGTTTTGTTTATGAACCCTAAACTTAATTGAGAATTAAGATTATGAAACATATTAGGTCTAAAATTAAGAATTTTTAGATCTAAGACATGTTCATAAAATTGGGTTCGGGCTTGGGTAGCTTAATTAGGTCTAGCGGTTGATCAAATCGAATCAAGAGTTGGTTAGATGGGATCAACAATGCTTAAATTGACCAGCCTAATAGGATTAAGTCTGGGTCAAGATCGAGTCACGTGAGTGATCGATCAAGCTAAGACCTAATTAGGCTCAGTGGTTAGAGTCTGGATTGTAGGCTAATCCGATTGGTTCTGGCTCAACAATTTGGTGTCTAAGGTAAGTTTGGCAGATACGACCGACTGGTTTTTAATTGGAAGCTACTCGACTCGAATGCATTTCCGTCGAGTTAATGGCATATCCCTTCCACTGGTCTCACTTATCTGACCATGTTTGTTGACTCAGTTCTGATCTGAGGTGGTCAATAATCTGAGCTAACCCATGCCACTAGGTTAGTCATAATGGTTATGACTATGTCAAGTCTAGTTTAATGAGACCTAAATCAAATCTCCCTAAGAAAAGATTAAGTCAAGATCTTCCACCATTGTAGATGTGCGGATCCTTTTCGGAGTTGATTGTTCTCAGCTAGTTATGGTGGCTCAATTGCACCAAAAAGATGCAACCATGTCTCTTAGGCATTGGATGCTACGGACTGGAGGATGAATTGGGCTCAATATTTTGGATACAGTGAGAGACTCAATTAGGAATCCAATCTATGCAAATGGTGGGTCTGACTTAACTAAGGAGTGGATCAATATTTTGGACACGGTGAGATTCATGAATTAGAGACCAAGGTTGGGTGCATCATGATTAGAGAATCATTGAACAAGAGTTGTTCACTCATTGGCTAACCCATCACCAATAACTATTAGGTGAGGTGATGAGTAAGTCGGTGGGACTGCACCACCCACTAGAAATCAGTAATCGTAGAGATTTTTGCATCTCTATAGAGGGAGTATAGGGATCCAAAAAAATAGTGGAAGCTAATTTATTTAAAAATAAAATTTCTAAATAAATTGGTTAATTCTTAATTATAGTATCTAACTAGAAACTTTGACTTTCTACAGAAAAATGTCTGCATCCAATCGACTAGCACGAATCCTGAACTTCAGCACCAACATGAAGATATCAGGACTGCTCATCAAATGTTGGCTTACCTACGGGAGATGTTTGGTGAACAGAGTCGTGCAGCCAAGTATCAAGTCACTAAATGACTGTTCAAGGCTAAGATGCATGATGGGCAGTCAGTCCAAGATCATTATCTGATGATGATCAAGGACATGGAAGAGCTTGAGAAGCTTAGAGTGAGGTTGGACTTGGATCTGCAGAATGATATAATTCTACAATCCTTGACTGATGCGTATGGGTAGTTCATCATGAACTACCATATGCATAAACTTCAAAATTCCTTGGCCGAACTTATGAACATGCTGGTTACTGTTGAGCTTTCCTTGAAAGGTTCTAAAGGCTCAGTACTTGTTATGGAACGGACTTCTTCCAAGAGAAAGTTTTTTGGAAAGAAGAAGTCTGTGAAAAAGCAGAAGGTAGAAAGAGAAAAGAAGAAAAAGGCAGAGCTGAAGAAGAAGGCCGCTAACAAAGAAAAATATTTTTATTGCAACAATGACGGCCACTGGAAGCAGAACTGTCCTACTTACCTGGCCACCCTAAAGAAGGAGGTGGATCCTTCTAGAGGTATGCTCGTTATTGAGTCTAACCTTACGATTTCTTCTGCATCCAGTTGGGTGCTTGACTCTGGTTCTAGTGCTCACTTGTGCACTTCTATGCAGGGTCTTGAGGATAGTAGGTGGCTGAGAGATGGTGAGATGATCTTGTATGTCGAAAATGGAGCAAGATTTGCGATCGTGGCTGTGGAAACATACCCTTTTTGACTATCCTCTGATTTAGACTTAGTATTAAAAGACTGTTATTATGTGCCTGTAGCAAGCAGGAATTTGATTTCTATTTCTTGCCTTGCATTAGAAGGTTATATAATTAGTTTTCTTAAGGACCATTGTAACATTCTTTATGAAAGAAATAAAATTGCAAGTGGTTTTCTTATTAACGGTCTTTATTAGTTACATATTGATGTATCTATTTTTAATTTCGAGCAAAATATGAATGCCATAAAATCAAAATGAACTAGGGATAGTCGAAATGATAGGTATCTATGGCACCTAAGATTAGGTCATATAGTAGAAGATAGAATTAACAAATTGAAGAAAACTGGGCTATTGAGTCTGTTGACTTTCGAGTCATATCCAATTTATGAATCTTGTATTCATGGCAAAATGACTAAGCTCCCTTTTATGGGACATGGAGAAAGGGCCACGGACCTCCTTGCCCTGGTACATACTGATGTGTGCGGCCCATTTGATGTGCCGGCTAGAGGCAACTTTGTCTACTTTATAATTTTTACCGATGATTTATTTAGGTATGGGTATATGTATCTTATGAGACATAAGTCTGAAGCTTTTGAAAAGATCAAGGAGTTCAGACATGAAGTAGAAAAGTAAATTGAAAAATCCATTAAGATTCTTCGATCAGATCGAGGATGTGAATACCTTGGTCGGAAATTCTTAGACTATCTCAAGAAAAATGGCATAGTCTCTCAATGAGCTTCATCAGGAACATCTCAACTCAATAGAATTTCAGAATGGAGGAACCAAACTCTATTAGATATGGTCTGATCCATGATGAGCTTCACAGACCTTCCTGATTTTCTTTGGGGATACTGTTTGTTAACTACAATATACTTACTAAATAGGGTTCTTTCTAAAACCATTTGTACCATACCGTATGAGATATGACATGGTAAGAAATCAAGTCTGAGTCATCTCAGAATTTGGGATTGTCCAGCTCATGTCAAAAGACAGCAAGCGGATAAGTTATACTTTAGATCCTTTAGAGCTCGATTCATAGGATATCCTAAAGAGTCATTAGGATATTATTTCTATATTCCAGAAGATCACAATATGATTGTGAGTCAACATGCCATCTTTCTTGAAAAATAGTTTATTCAAGATAGCGGCATTGGAAAGTAGATTAAGCTCGAAGAGAAAGTCTCACAAGAGCAATGAGCTAAGGATCAAATGGAACCAAATTAGCTTGAGCCAATCCATGCACTACGTCCTCCATCTCGTAGATTGGAAAGAGTTTTTCGTCCTCGTGAGAGGTACTTAGGTACTATTTTAGAGGATGTAGAGGAAATATTTCTCGTAGGTAATGGGGTTCATGGTGATGATCCTAAAACCTATAATGAGGCAATATTAGATATCGACTCCGAGAAATGGTTAGAGGTAATGAAGTTAGAAATTGACTTGATGCACTCAAACCAAGTTTGGACCTTGGTAGATCCACCAAAAGGTATAATATCTATTGGGTGTAAATGGATCTACAAGAGAAAGATTGGTGCAGATGCGAATGTGGAGATATTCAAGGCTAGATTAGTGGCAAAAGATTATAGTCCATGCAAAGGCATTGACTATCAGAATACCTTTTCGCCAGTAGTTATGCTAAAATTCATCCGCATATTGCTTGCTATTGCAGCCTATTTCGATTATGAAATATGGCAAATGAACGTAAAATGGTATTCTTAAATGGATATCTTGAGGAGGATATCTATATGGAATAGCTGCTAGATTTCACATCCAATGATGATAATCATAAGGTTTGCAAGCTGCAAAGGTCCATATATGGACTTAAGCAAGCATCTCGGAGCTGGAATACTTGTTTTAATGATGTGATCAAATTATTTGGTTTCATCGAAAATGAGGAGGAGCCTTGTGTCTTCAAAAAGGTCAGTGGGAGCGTTGTTGTCTTCCTCGTATTGTACGTGGATGACATCCTCCTTATTAGGAATGATATTTTCATGTTGACCATAATTAAAATATGGTTATCTAAAAAATTCTCCATGAAAGACCTAGGAGAAGCATTATTTATTCTAGGAATTAAGGTCTATAGAGATAGACTAAATAGGATGCTAGGACTTTCACAGAAGATGTACATAGAGGAAGTGCTAAAGAGGTTTAGCATGAAAAACTCTAAGAGGGGTTTAGTACCTTTCAGGCATGGCATTCATCTTTCCAAGAAGATGTGCTCTAGCATACCTAAAGAAATAGAACGCATGAGCAAGATCCCTTATGCTTCAGCAATAGGGAGCCTCATGTATGCCATGTTATGTATATGACCTAATATAGCCGATGCTGTGAGTGTCACGAGCAAATATCAGTCGAATTTAGGTGAAGAACACTAGACTTCTATGAAATGTATCCTTAAGTACTTGAGAAGAACTAAGGATATGTTACTGATCTTTAGTAATGGAGAACTCCAAGTCTAGGAATATATAGACTTGGACTTTATATCCGATGTAGATGATCGAAAGTCGACATCTGAAAGTCTATTTTTGTGCAATGGTGGAGCTATTAGTTAGAAAAGTTTCAAGTGGATAGTGATAGCAATTTCACTATGAAAGCAGAATACATCGCTGCGTCAGAGACTGCAAAAGAGGCATTCTGGTATAAGATGTTTACTACAAAGATTGGAGTGATGCCATCAGATGCCATTCCTCTATACTACGACAATAATGGCGCCATAGCCCTATTAGATATATATGCCCTAAAAGCTAGAATTGTCCGACACTTGTAATATACTTCTAGGGGCAAAATTATAATTTTGACTATAATCAATAAAATGAGTTATTTTCTATCACATATGTGTATTTAGTGTCTATGATACATCCTTTAAGTTAATGGTAATGATAATTCATATTTTCAAGAGTTGAAAATTTAAGACATGAATAATCATTATTAACTCATAAAATGCTCTCGACCATAGGATCGTCATGAGGATGGTGATTGATCTGGAAGGTTGGTGTACAATTGCTTCTCTTTAGTAGATGAGTCTTGAGTCTATGGTGTGGAGACACCGGAGTGAGAGTACAGGTACTCGTTAGAGAATGAGGGCACTGAGCATGACCACGTTGAGTAGTCATTAGGAAGTCTACCTTCTCGTTAATGACTGTCTCGATGCTGTAGTGGTGTGTCTGATTCTTTGACTTGAGGTGCATCGATAGTTCACCTTGAGGGTGTTATAGTTTGACTACACCATAACTTGGTTTCCTAGCCATTCGGAATCCTGAGGTGTATGTTGGCTATAACATGTTCATTGTAGGAACTAGATTGCATCAAGATGGAATCTATCTACCTCGATGGTAGAGGAGCAGCCTTATGATGATAATGAGAATCAAGTCCAGAAGCCCATGGCCATGGCAGAGTGAAATAATAGAAAGAGTTTCTATTTAGGTTTTCACATCGGACTTGAATTGAATGATTACATCATATGATAGAAACTAGGGTTTGACGAGTTCACCTTACTCTAATCTGATCGGGGCTCAAGATAGAAGAACTTAATTACATAGGTAGCTGCACCAAGAGGTTCGCATTCAGCTTTGATGGGTTGCCACTATATACTGCTAGGTGTCACTGGTGGATTTTGGGAGCAATTAGAATGATTTAGATGATTGATCATTCTAGTTGTTCGAATCAGAAGAGTTCTGGTCCATCGAAAAGAGTTTCGATGATGTCGATGATAGAGATCATGACATATCCCATTACCATACAGAACTGAACCTAACTGGATCACACAAACAAGGGTTTGAATCTAGTGATCTCAATTGAACTGATTCAGTTCAATTGATCTGAATGAGATTCAATTAGGTTCAAGGAAATCGTGCTGGCACTCGATTGAACCTAACGTTCTTCTTTTACTATCATAAATAGTTGTCCTGACTGAGCCAAAAGAGTTTGTGCTCGATCAAAGGCCTTCACTTGATTTGATTGGAGCCTGTCCAGGTTAGAAAAGGGTTGTCTTATTTCGTAAGACAATACCTGCCATTTTTGGTCACCTGCCATTTCTCATCCTTTGACTTTGGTAAAATGTTGACCTTTGATTGGTCAAATGTTGACCATTGACATTTTAACTTTTTCACATGTCATGCACCTATTGGAGAGCTGGTGGGGGCTTGTCCCCCTATCAAGAAACTGGCAAAGGAGGAGGGCGCACGCTAAGGGTGGCATGCGCCCAAGTTTGAGCGCGCCTAGGAGTTCCTGTTGGAACAGGGACTCCATCTCCTATT
>QRFJ01006472.1:0-59891 GCA_006176705.1 Cocos nucifera | reverse complement strand
TGATCTTATATTTTAATAAATAAAATGAAAGAAGATAAATTAAATCCAAAATTCAATTTACCTGGATTTGCGTAATCCTATTAACCCTGCTTAGATGATCCTGATTGCGAGCGGAAGTTCTGTATCTAGTCACGCAACGCCTGGCCATCTACCGGTATCCAACTCGGGTTGGATCTGGAGAACCTCTTCTTCTCTATCAACCTCCAAAATCAGATCTGGATCTGATCTGGAGGATTCTTCAAAACTCTTTTTGAAGATCTGCAGTCGCTTCCTTTTGCAGCCAGCGCAGCTTCTTGCTTTTATCGCCGTTTCCTTTATCTGAAATCACACCAAACTAAGTCCACAAAAAACACTTTTGGACCGTGGGGAGAGCAAGGTAGAAGAGAGTATGGCATGGAGAAGGAGGGAGAGGCAGCTTGGAGTGGGAAAATCTCTTTCAATAAGACTTTTTCACCACTTAGGATTAGGGGTATGGGGCGCAGTGTCTTATTTATAGACTAAGCGTGATCCAACTCCTCTTCCTCTCAACCAATCACAACCCTTTGTGAAATCAGATCTAAATCTGATTGGTTGAAAAAGAGACCCCTGGATTCCTCCTTAGAGGGCGCCTAAGACCAGTCAAACTGGATTCTTAGTAGAACTCTAATTGGAATCCTAAAGGGAGGTGGAGTCCTTGTCCAACAAGGACTCCTAGGCGCCTCCTACTTGGGCTCACGCCACCCTTGGCGTGCGCCCTTCTCCTTGCCAGGTTCTGGCAGGGGGACAAGCCCCCACCAGCTCTCCAATAGGTGCATGACATGTGGTCAAAAGTCAAAGGGTGAATGGTCAACGTTTGACCAGTCAAAGGTAGACTTTTGACCAAAGTCAAAGAACAAGAAATGGCAGGTGACCAAAAATGGCAGGTAATGTCTTACAAATAAGACAACCTATTCTGACTTGGACAACCTCCAGTCAGACCATATGAAGGACCTCTGATTGAGCACAAACTCCTTTGGCTCAGTCAGGACAACTTATTTATGATAGTAAAAGAAGAACGTTAGGTTCAATCGAGTGCTAGCACGATTTCCTTGAACCTAATTGAATCTCATTCAGATCAATTGAACTAGATCAGTTCAATTGATGATCACCAGATTCAAACCCTTGTTTGTGTGACCCAGTTAGGTTCAGTTCTGTATGGTAATGGGATATGTCATGATCTCTATCATAGACATCATCGAAACTCCTTTCGATGGATCAGAACTCTTCTGATTCGAACAACCAGAATGATCGATCATCTAAATCATTCTAATTGCTCCCAAAATCCACCAGTGACACCTAGCAGTATATGGTGGCAACCCATCAGAGCTGAATGCGAACCTCTTGGTGCAGCTACCTGTGTGATTCAGTTCTTCTATCTTGAGCCCCGATCAGATTAGGGTTAAGGTGAACTCGTCAAACCCTAGTCTCTGTCATATGATGTAATCATTCGATTCGAGTCCAATGTGAAAACTAAATAGAAACTCTTTCTATTATTTCACTCTACCATGGCCATGGGCTTCTGGACTTGATTCTCATGATCATCATAGGGCTGCTCCTCTACCACCGAGGTAGATAGATCCCATCTTGATGCAATCCAGTTCCTACAATGAACATGTCACAGCCAACATACACCTCAGGGTTCCATATGGCTAGGAGACCGAGTAATGGTGTAGTCAAACTATAACACCCTCAAGGTGAACTGCCGATGCATCTCAGGTCAAAGAACCAGACACACTACTGCAGCATCGAGTCAGTCATTGACGAGAAGGTAGACTCCCTAATGACTACTCGAGGTGGTCACGCTCAGTGCCCTCGTTCTCTAACGAGTACCTGTACTCTCGCTCCGGTGTCTCCACACCGTAGACTCAAGACTCATCTACTAAAGAGAAGCGATCGTACACCAACCTTCCGGATCAATCACCATCCTCGTGATGATCCTATGGTCGGGAGCTGTTTATGAGTTAATAATGATTATTCATGTCTTAAATTTTCAACTCTTGAAAATATGAATTATCATTACCATTAACTCAAAGGATGTATCACAGACACTAAATACACATGTGTGATAGAAAATAACCCATTTCATTAATTATAGTCAAAATTATAATTTTGCCCCTAGAAGTGTATTACAAGTGTCAGCCAATTCTGGCTTCTAGGGCACATATATCTATCAATATGTTAATTCTAAAAATTAAAAATTTTTAGATTTAAGATATATTCATAAAATTAGGTTCGAACTTGGGTAGCTCAATTAGGTCTAGCAGTTGATCAAATCGAATTAAGAGTTGGTTAGATGGAATCAAGAGTGCTTAAATTGACCAGCCTAATAGGATTAAGTCTGGGTCAAGATCGAATCACATGAGTGATTGATCAAGCTAAGACCTAATTAGGCTCAGTGGTTAGAGTATGGATTGTAGGCTAACCTGATTAGTTCTGGCTCAATAATTTGGTATCTAAGATGAGTCTGACAGATACGACCGACTGATTTTTAATTGGAAGCTACTCAACTTGAATGCATTCTTTATTGAGTTAATGGCATATTCCCTTCCACCAGTCTCACTTACCTGGCCATATTTGTCGACACAGTTCCTGATCTGAGGTGGTTAATAATCCTGAGCTAACCCATGCCACTAGGTTAGTCATAATTGTTATGGCTATTATCAAGTCTAGTTTAAAGAGACCTAAATCAAATCTTTCTAAGAAAAGATTAAGTCTAAGGATCTTCCACCATTGTAGATATGCGGGCCCTTCCTGGGGTTGATTATTCTCGACTGGATCATAGTGGTTCAGTTGCACCAGAAAGATGCAACCATGTCTATTAGGCATTGGATGCTATGGGCTGGAGGATGAATTGGGCTCAATATTTTGGATACGGTGAGAGACCCAATTAGAAATCCAATCTATGCAAATGGTGGGTCTGACTTAACTAAGGAGTGGATCAATATTTCTGGGCATGGTGAGATTCATGAATTAGAGACCAAGTTTGGGTGCACCATGATTAGAGAATCATTGAACAAGAGTTGTTCACTCATTGGCTAACCCATCACCAATAACTGTTAGGTGAGGTGATGAGTCAGTTGGTGGGACTGCACCATCCATTAGAAATCTATAATCATGAAGATTTTTGCATCTCTACAGAAGGAGTGTAGGGATCCAAGAAAATAGTGGGAGCTAATTTATTTAAAAATAAAATTTCTAAATAAATTGGTCAAGTTTTAATTACAATATCTAACTAGAAACTTTGACTCTCTATAGAAAAATGTCTGCATCCAATCCACTAGCACGTATCCTGGACACCCATAGACTGATCGGACCCAATTATAAAGGATTGGCTCCAGGAAACTTTAAAATTATTTTGGATTTTAAAGAAGTTAACTCATGTATTGGACCAAGGACCCTCCCACCTTACCAGCTCGTCCATCTACTGAACAGAGAGCGTCTCTTGAAAATGGATGGACGAAGATAACAAAGGCCTAGATACTACATGTTGGGCTCGATGTCTGATGAGCTTTAGCACCAACATGAAGATATCAAGATTGCCTGCCAAATATTGGCTCACCTGCAAGAGTTGTTTGGTGAACAGAGTCGCGCAGCCAAATATCAGATCACTAAATGACTTTTAAGGCTAAAATGCGTGATGGACAGTCAGTCCAAGATCATTATCTGATGATGATCAAGGACTTGGAAGAGCTTGAGAAGCTCGGAGTGAAGTTGGACTTGGATCTATGCAGAATGATATTAATTCTATGCAATTCTTGACTGATGCATATGGGCAAGTTCATCATGAACTACCATATGCATAAACTTCAAAATTACTCTGGCCGAGCTTAATGAATATGCTGGTTACCGCTGAGCTTTCTATGAAAGGTTCTAAAGGCTCAGTTCTTGCTATGGAAATGGACTTCTTCCAAAGAGAAAGTCTTTTGGAAAGAAGAAGAAGTCTGTGAAAAAGTCAGAAGATGGAAGGAGAAAAGAAAAAGAAGGCAGAGCCGAAGAAAAAGGCCGCTGACAAAGAAAAGTATTTTCATTGCAACACTGACGGCCACTGGAAGTGGAAATTGCCCTATCTTACCTGGCCACCCTGAAGAATAAGAAGGAGGCAGATCCTTCTGGAGGTATGCTCGTTATTGAGTCTAACCTTACGATTTCTTCTGCATCCAGTTGGGTGCTTGACTCTGGATTCTAGTGCTCATTTGTGCACTTTCATGCAGGGATCTTGAGGATAGCAGGAGGCTGAGGGATGGTGAGATGATCCTACACGTTGAAAATGGAGCAAGAGTTGCTGCAGTGGCCATGGAACATACCCTCTTCGATTACCATCTGGTTTAGACTTAGTACTTGAAGGGACTGTTATTATGTGCCTGCAGCTAGCAGGAATTTGATTTCTGTTTCATGCTTAGCACAAGAAGGCTATGTAATTAGTTTTCTTAAGGACCATTGTAACATTCTTTATGAAAGAAATAAAATTGCAAATGGTTTTCTTATTAATGGTCTTTATCAGTTACATATTGATGTATCTATTTTTAACTATCGAGCAAAATGTGAATGCCATAAAACCAAAATGACCTAGGGATAGTCCAAATGATAGGTATCTATGGCACCTGAGATTAGGTCATATAGCAGAAGATAGGATTAACAAATTGGAGAAAAATTGGGCTATTGAGTCCATTGACTTTCGAGTCATATCCAACTTGTGAATCTTGTCTTCAAGGCAAAATGACTAAACTCCCTTTTGTTGGGACATGGGGAAGAGGGCCACAGATCTCCTTGCCCTAGTACATACTGATGTGTGCGGCCCATTTGATGTGCCGGACTAGAGGCAATTTTGTCTACTTCATTAACCTTTACCGATGATTCTGTCTAGGTATGGGTATGTGTATCTTATGAGACACAAGTCTGAAGCCTTTGAAAAGTTCAAAGAATTCAGACATGAAGTAGAAAAAGCAAACTAAAAAATCCATTAAGGATTCTTCGATCAGATCGAGGAGGTGAATACCTTAGTTAGGAAATTCCTAGACTATCTCAAGGCAAAATGGCATAGTCTCTCAATGGACTCCACCAGGAACACCTCAACTCAACGGAAATTTCAGAATGGAGAAATCGGACCCTATTGGATATGGTTCGATCCATGATGAGCTTCACAGACCTTCCTGATTTTCTTTGGGGACACAGTTTGTTAACTTCAATTATATTTACTGAATAGGGATTTCCTCTAAAACCGTTCCTACCACACCGTATGAGATATGGCATGGTAAGAAACCAAGTCTGAGTCATCTCAGAATTTGGGGTTGTCCGGCTCATGTCAAAAGACAACAAGCGGACAAGTTAGAGTTTAGGTCCTTTAGAGCTCGATTCATAGGATATCCTAAAGAGTCATTAGGATACTATTTCTACATTTCAGAAGACCACAATGTGATTGTGAGTCGACATGCCATCTTTCTTGAAAAATAGTTTATTCAAGATAGCGGCATTGGAAAGCAGATTAAGCTTGATGAGAAAGTCTCACAAGTACAACGAGCTAAGGACCAATTGGAACCAAATCAGGTTGAGCCAATAAGAACACTACCTCCTCCACCTCGTAGATCGAAAAGAGTTTTCCCGTCCCCCTGAAAGATACTTAGGTATTATTTCAGAGGAAGTAGAGAAAATGTTCCTCGTAGGTAATGGTGCTCATGGTGATGATCCCAAAACCTACAACGAGGCGATATCAGATATCGACTCCGAGAAATGGCTTAGAGGCAATGAAGTCAGAAATTGACTCGATGCACTCAAACCAAGTCTGGACCTTGGTAGATCCACCAGAAGGTATAGTACCTATTGGGTGTAAATGGATCTTCAAGAGAAAGATTGGTGCAGATGGGAATGTGGAGACATTCAAGGCTAGACTAGTGGCAAAAGGTTATAGTCAACGTGCGAAGGCATTGACTATCAGGATACCTTTTCCCCAGTAGCTATGCTAAAATCCATCCGCACATTGCTTGCTGTTGCAGCCTATTTCGATTATGAAATATGGCAAATGGACGTGAAAACGGCATTCTTAAATGGATATCTTGAGGAAGATATCTATATGGAACAGCCGCTAGGTTTCACATCCAGTGATACTGATCACAAGGTTTGCAAGCTGCAAAGGTCCATATATGGACTTAAGCAAGCATCTCGGAGCTGGAACACTCGTTTCAATGATGTGATCAAAATAGTTTGGTTTCATCAAAAATGAAGAGGAACCATGTGTTTTCAAAAAGGTCAGTGGGAGCGCTGTTGTCTTCCTCGTATTGTACGTGGATGACATCCTCCTTATTGGGAATGATATTCCCATGTTGACCATCAGTCAAAATATGGTTGTCCAAGGAATTCTCCATGAAAGACCTAGGTGAAGCATCCTTTATTCTAGGAATTAAGGTCTATAGGGATAGACCGAATAGGATGCTAGGACTTTCACAGAAGATGTACATAGAGGAAGTACTAAAGAGGTTTAGTATGGAAAACTCTAAGAGGGGATTAATACCCTTCAGACATGGTATTCATCTTTCCAAGAAGATGTGCCCCTAGCACACCTGAGGAAATAGAACGCATGAGCAAGATCCCTTATGCTTCTGCAATAGGGAGCCTCATGTATGCCATGCTATGTACACGACCTGATATAGCCCATGCTGTGAGTGTCACAAGCAGATATCAGTCAAATCCAGGTGAAGAACACTGGACTTCTGTGAAATGTATCCTTAAGTACTTGAGAAGAACTAAGGATATGATGTTGGTCTTTGGTAATGGAGAACTCCAAGTCCAGGGATACACAGACTCGGATTTTCATGTCCGATATAGATGATCGAAAGTCGACATCTGGAAGTCTGTTTGTGTGCAATGGTGGAGCTGTCAGCTGGAAGAGTTCCAAGCAAACAGTGATAGCAGATTCCACCATGGAAGCAGAATATATCGCTGCATCAGAGGCTGCGAAGGAAGCATTCTGGTACAAGAAGTTTGCTGCAGAAATTGGAGTAATGCCATCAGATGCCATTCCTCTATACTGCGACAATAATGGTGCCATAGCCCTTGCTAAGGAGCCGAGGTCTCACCAAAAATCTAAGCACATTGAGCGGCGATACCACCTCATCCGCGATTACCTCGAGAAAGGTTACGTCGAGGTCAAGAGAGTCAACTCCACAGATAATGTGGCAGACCCACTTATAAAGCCATTGGGCCAGCAGAAGATTGAAGTCCACCTTGAGAAGATGGGACTTAGACTTGTAGCCAATTGGCTTTAGGTCAAGTGGGAGATTGTTAGATATATGTGCCCTAGAAGCCAGAATTGGCTGACACTTGTAATACACTTCTAGGGGCAAAATTATAATTTTGACTATAAATAATAAAATGGGTTATTTTCTATCACATATGTGTATTTAGTGTCTGTGATACATCCTTTGAGTTAATGGTAATGATAATTCATATTTTCAAGAGTTGAAAATTTAAGACATGAATAATCATTATTAACTCATAAAATGCTCCCGACCATAGGATCATCACGAGGATGGTGATTGATCCGGAAGGTTGGTGTACAATCGCTTCTCTTTAGTAGATGAGTCTTGAGTCTACGGTGTGGAGACACCGGAGCGAGAGTACAGGTACTCGTTAGAGAACGAGGGCACTGAGCGTGACCACCTCGAGTAGTCATTAGGGAAGTCTACCTTCTCGTCAATGACTGACTCGATGCTGCAGTAGTGTGTCTGGTTCTTTGACCTGAGGATGCATCGGCAGTTCACCTTGAGGGTGTTATAGTTTGACTACACCATTACTCGGTCTCCTAGCCATATGGAAACCCTGAGGTGTATGTTGGCTATAGCATGTTCATTGTAGGAACTGGATTGCATCAAGATGAAATCTATCTACCTCGGTGGTAGAGGAGCAGCCCTATGATGATCATGAGAATCAAGTCCAGAAGCCCATGGCCATGGCAGAGTGAAATAATAGAAAGAGTTTCTATTTAGATTTTCACATCGGACTTGAATCGAATGATTACATCATATGACAGAGACTAGGGTTTGACGAGTTCACCTTAACCCTAATCTGATCGGGGCTCAAGATAGAAGAACTTAATCACACAGGTAGCTGCACCAAGAGGTTCGCATTCAGCTCTGATGGGTTGCCACCATATACTGCTAGGTGTCACTGGTGGATTTTGGGAGCAATTAGAATGATTTAGATGATCGATCATTCTAATTGTTCGAATCAGAAGAGTTCTGATCCATCGAAAGGAGTTTCGATGATGTCGATGATAGAGATCATGACATATCCCATTACCATACAGAACTGAACCTAACTGGGTCACACAAACAAGGGTTTGAATCTGGTGATCATCAATTGAACTGATCTAGTTCAATTGATCTGAATGAGATTCAATTAGGTTCAAGAAAATCGTGCTAGCACTCGATTGAACCTAACGTTCTTCTTTTACTATCATAAATAAGTTGTCCTGACTGAGCCAAAGGAGTTTGTGCTCAACTCAGGCACCTTCACTATGGTCTGACTGGAGGCTTGTCTAGGTCAGAAAAGGATTGTCTTAATTTATGAGATGAATTTGAGACAACACCTATCATTTTCCATCACCTGCTAAATCTTATCTTTTGACTTTGATCAAATGTTGATCTTTGACACTTAGACATCTGCCCATATATCAAACCATCATAGGATAGAATATTTGGACCAGTCCCCCTACTAAAAGGTATGAGGATAAGGGGTGCATGCCTAGGGAGGCATGCGCCCATGGATTGTGATGCCTAGAGTCCCAAATAGATGGGACTCCAGGTTGCTCCGGGGTTTTTACCTAGGTTGAGCCAAAGACTAGATTTTGACCAGTCTTAGCACCATCTAAGGATGATTCAGAGAGGCTCTCATTTAATTAGATCAGGTGATGTTATTCCACCAATCAGATTTAGATTTGATTGTACGAAGTGATATGATTGATCGGGATGATGTGGCACTGCATGATGCAGCTGGGTCTATATAAACCCTATCTGCGCCTAAGATTCAGATCTCTAGTCCATTGCCCATGCCACAAGGCTACTCCTCTCCCTCCTCCATGCCATCTTTAGGTCCTCTCTCTCCTATCCATGCCCAAGAAACTTTAGGCTTTAGTTTGGTGCGATCCAAGCAAGAGAAAGATGACGAGAAAGGAAGAAGGCAGCACTGCTGCAAGAGATGACACCCGATCTTCAAAAGAAGTTTTGAATATCCTCCAAATTAGATCTAGATCTAATATTTGAAGAAATGATAAAGAAGAAGAAGTTCTCCAGATCCTATCCGAGTGGATACTGGTAGAGGCCAAGCACTTGCATGGCTAGATCTAGAACCTCAGGAAGACATCAGGATCATTATAAGGTAATCTAATTACCTGCTACAAGATAAAATTATTTAGATTTAATTTATTTTTTATTTTTATTTTATTTTCTTTTATTAGATCAATAATATCAGATCTGAAAAGTCTCAGATCTAATTTAGATCTAAGAGAAATTTTTTTGAAATATCTCTCTTGATCCATCAGATCTGAATGAACCTGATCCAAAAAATAGGGTTTTTCCTTCAACTCCGAAAGTGCATTTTGTAGGGTTCAGCTTCATCTATACTTTCGGAGGGTATCGAAGATCTCCTCAAGGTCGGCAATATGATTTAATGAAGATTGGCTTTTAACTAGCATATTATTCATATAAACGTTCATGTTACGGTCGATCTGTCCCTTAAAGATCTTATTTACCGGGCGCTGATAAGTTGCACCTCCATTTTTGAGCCCAAAGGGCATGACCCTGTAACAATAATGACCATAGTCAGTAATAAAAGTAATTTTTTTCTCATCTTTTGGCGCTATCAAGATTTGATTATATTTAGAGAAGGCATCCATAAAAGTGAGGAGTTCATGATCCGAGATTGCATCTACCAGTTGATCAATTCTGGATAAGGGGTAGCTATCTTTTAGACAAGCGTCATTCAATTTTTTGAAGTCTATGCACATCTTTCATCTAACATTTGCCTTCTTGATGAGGACGACATTGGAGACCCAATCCGAATAAGAGACTTTTCAGATAAATCCAGCTTTGAGAAGTTTATCAGTTTCTTCCATAATTGCCCTCTACCACTTTAGTGCATAGCTGCACATCTTTTCTTTTACTGGCCGATGTTTGAAGTCCACGCCAAGTCGATGTTCCATTACTTTAGCTTCGATCTCAGGCATATCCATAAGTACCCAAGCAAGGATATCAGGATTCCTTTGTAAGAAGGCAACGAGCTATTTTTTGAATTCTCCCCTCAAGTTGGAGTCTATTTGAATAGTGATCTTCATTCCTATCATTCAAAGGGACTGCAACAAAGTCGTTGATTGGTTCTCCCCTTTCCTCAGTTAGATCATCACGGGCATCAAGTTCGTGTATCGAATAATCATCTGCTTGCTTCCCTCCTTGCAGGGCGATGGTGTAGCAATGCCGAGCTAGAGCCTAATCTCCTCTAACTTCTCCAATTTCATGTTCTATGAGAAACTTCATCTTCAGATAATAAGTTGAAACCACAGCCTGAAGTGCATTTAAACTAGGTTGGCTGAGAATTGCATTGTAGGTGGAGGATGCCTTTACCACTAAGAAATCATCCTAAGTTCTGGATTGCCTTGGGTATCGACCTGCCATAATGGACAAGATTATTATTCGCTCGACTGATACTGCATCACCAGTAAATCCTACTAGTGGAGAACTTATTGGTCCCATTCTACTGTCAGATATAGACATTTTAGAGAAAGCATCGTAAAACAAAACATCAGTAGAGCTTCTATTATTAATCAAAATGCGATATACATCATAATCAATAATATTTAAAGTTACCACAACAACATCATTATGAAGAAATTAAACCCCCCGAGCATCTTCTTCAGTGAAAGCCACTGGTTGCTTAGTTCTCTGCCTTTTTACTGGCTTTGCTGATCCACTAGCCTCCTCCCACCGATGTTCCCTAGCAATGGTGTTGATGATTTTGAGTGAAGGCCGATCTTCTCGTGGCTCCTCCCTCCAAGATGGCTCAAGCTGCAGCAGGGCTCAAGGCCGATCTTCTCTTCTTTCCGATCAGCGCCTAAGGAATTGATCCAGCCAACCTCTTCTAATCAGCCCCTCAATCTCGTTTTGGACCTCGATGCATTTTTCTATATTGTGACTATGGTCACGATGGTAGAGACAGTATTTATTAGGAATACACTTGGTTGGATGAGTCTTCATCCTCTTCGACCTCGACAACTGCTCCTTTATTTCCATCAGGACTTGGGTCTTAGATGAAAGAAATATGCCCTTAAGCCAATCAAAATTTATATTTTGATGGGCTATTCTTTATCTTCCAATACTTAGCTCCTTTATTTCGGTCTTTAGTGTGCCATCCCACTCTAGCACGCATCCAATGCATTCCAATATACCATAAATAGCATGCCCAGCCATGCATCAACTCTCATCCATGCAGTGTCGCACTGCTTCTTTTGTGAGTTTGCAATGCCGTTCTATCTTCACAAGTCTTCAAACCATTCCAAATTGTAATCATTAAGGCTTTAGTGTGATTAAATTTTCCATGATCAAAATTCCTGAAAATGACCATATGAAGCATCAAATACTAAATGATAAAGATTAAATAGCATATATTTTAATATTTTTTTATCATATTTAATGTATTTATCATACCCCCAAACTTGAACTTTGCTTGTCCTTGAGTAAAGTAGATAAATTAGCAATATATACTAACTCAACTTTAAATTAAAAATTAGGTTTAGATATTCCTAAAGGCAGCTGATACTCGACCAGATCATTAAAGAGGTATGTCATCAGATTACTAATTCAACCAATTTAATGGTTGAGTGTTAGCCATCAAAATTTTTAGAGATCTTCTTTTACCAACTTTTCACCTTACTCTCTAAATCCTCTAATTTGATGTGAGCTGGATTTATTATTTTTCTTGCAATTTAGTCTCCTTTTTATCCACTATTTTTTTTTTTAGATTCTTGCATGCCCATCGTTGGGGATAAATCTCACTCCCACCGAAGTCCAGTCTGATGCTTAGTCTAATGCAACTGATAATCATGGAAGAGCTTCAATCAAAAATTTTTTCTCCAGCGGTCGGATCCTAGCCGAACTCCTCCAATGGTCGAACCCCAGTCAAACTCCTTCAGTAGCCAAACTCCTTCAGTGGCCGAACCCTATCCGAACTCTTTTCGGATCTCTCCTTCAGTTAGACTCCTACAAAGAGTCGAACTCCTTTCAGATCTCTCTTTCAGTCGGATTCAAGCTCTTCACCCCTCCATACGGCCTTGAGCGGTTCAGTATCGGATGGCTACGATCATCACTATCAGTCTACTATAGGCGACAGTGATCCACTATCGGACGGTGATGACTGTCACCATCAGTCTGCTACAAGCGGTACCCCCCTCCATGATAGACTTTATCAGACCTTGAGTGACCCACTACCAGATGGCTGCAGCTATCACTATCAATCCGCTATAGGCTCTATCTGTAAAAAGAGATCCTTCAGATATATTTTCTCTAAGTTCTTTTTTTCTTCCCAAAACTTTGCCAAACTCTTTCCTGAGTACTCCATTTCTGTTGGCCAGAAGAGCTGACTTGAGCATCGGAGGATCTTACCGAAGCCACCACCACCGACTCTAGATGAAACTTTATTTTGTAGGTCATCAGTGGCAACATCGTCCTCCTCCACTCTAGCTCGATCTGATGTCAATCAGATTCTGTATCAATAGAATTGGTGCTAAAGGAAGGGTTGTCAGTTTTTGAGGTACCCTTATTTTTAAAGGAGTGCTCAGTTGACCCTATCGACCTTCTTCTTCAAGGTTCATCTTCATTTTCTTCCTCAATCCTAAGAAATGCCTCCAAAGAAGGCGACTACCTAGAGATCTATCGCTTCTACCGTCAGGTCTAAGCCAGATCCATTTATTTCTGCTCCATTGTCGGTGCTTCAACCATCTCCTCCATCGACGATCATGGTAGATCCAGAGTAGTTTAACCTGCTGATGCAGTGGATTTAGGGCCTCATCCAAATGGTGCAGGCCATGTGGCAGCCCTCGATGGCGATTTCGTCAGAAAACCCACCATCGGAATATCAAAAATCGATCCCAAGGAAGAGCACTTGGGCTAGCATACCCATCGCCTCTAGAAAGAAGAAATAGAGAGTAGAGGATCCTTGCTAGGATCATGGTTCTTCTCTAAAAGGGACCTTCCCCATCCACGATTGGAAGCCTTCCAAGACCTACGATCGAGTTGACGTCCTCGATCAGAAACTGCAAAGGATGGATCGACGAATTGAGAAGCTCAACCACGTCGCTCTAGCTCACCATGACGACGTCCGCATCGATCCCTCTTTCTCTTTCTGAATTATGCAAGAGACCATTCCATCGAACTTTAGGCTCTCCTAATTTAAAAGCTACGATGAAACTTCTAATCTAGTCGATCACCTAGAAGCCTTTCGAATCATGATGCTGCTCCATGGCACACCAGATGCCATTTTATGCCGAGCCTTCCCATCTACCTTAAAGGGAGCAGCAAGAAACTAATACTCGATGTTGAAGCTGGATACGATCTTCTCCTTTGATCAAATGAGCCATCAATTAATGGCTCACTTCATCAGCAACTGACATCCGCACCGAGGTTTGGATTCTCTGATGAACAATAAGCAGAAGAAGGGAGAATCAATCTGGGCTTATGTTATTCGATTTAATGCTGTTGCATTAGAGGTCCAAAACCTGGATCAGTCATTTATGATGGCCGCATTCAAGGATAGCCTTCGAAAGAATGATTTGTTGTTCTCCTTGGAGAAAAAATATCTCAGAAACTTTACCGATCTGCTAGCTCAAGTTGAGGGATATGCCCGTACGGAAGAAGCTTTCAAGTTGAAGGATGAAGAAGCCATAGAAGAGTGGCAGGCGGATAAGTCTAGCAAACCCATGGCTGATGGAGGGCCGAATGAAGTTTGGTCATGCTCACGGACTCCCCCTAAGCGTAAGTGAGGCCGAACTCCCCCTCGAGCTCATCATCAAAGAAGCTCCGATAGAAGGACATGAAGAAGTTCTCCCCCCTAAAGATTTCATAACTATGACCCCTCAATGCTCCACAAACATCGATATGAAGCAAGCCAATGGTGCTACCGCAGCTAGAACCACCAATGAGGGAGGAACAATAGGAAGTTCGGCCGCCTTCCAACATCATCAACGCTATCTCTAGAGGAGCTTAGTATTTCGGTAAGCCGCCATCTCTTAGCCTCAGAACCAGAAGAAGCTTGTCCCAAATTGGAAAGGCCCATATGAAATAGAGGAGGTCATTCGGCCTAGAACTTATTGCCTGAAGAAGCTTGAAGGAACAACGCTCCCACGACCTTAAGACTCACAGAATCTAAGAATGTACTGTCAGTAATTTTTCTTCAATAAAACTCCTCCACTTCGACATTATTGTTTCTCGGTGCAAAAACTATCTGATGATAGAAAAGAAGCAATGAATAGTAGCCATGTTAGAAATAGGAGGAGAACCTTATTCTAACATAAGCAAGTCAAAGGTCTCGTTCATTTTAGACGAGATGGAGAGAGAGGCCCTGACAATGGCCTTTATATGCCCCCACAGTCCGTTAGGAATAGGAGGAGAACCTCATCCTAATGCGAGCAAAGTCGAAGGCCTCATTGATTTTAGACGAGATGGAGGGAGAGGCCTTTACAATGGCCCTTATGTGTTCCCACAGTCCGTTAGAAACATGAGGAGAACCTCATCCTAACATGAGCAAAGTCGAAGGCCTCATTCATTTAAGACGAGATGGGGGGAGGGGCCTCGACAACGATCCTTATGTGCCCCCATAGCCCATTAGAAATAGGAGGAGAACCTCATCCTAACGTGAGCAAAGTCGAAGGCATCATTCATTTTAGACGAGATGGGGAGAGGATCCTGACAACGGCCCTTATGTGCCCCCATAGTCCGTTAGGAATAGGAGGAGAACCTCATCCTAACGTGAGCAAAGCTAAAGGCCTCATTTATTTTAGAAGAGATGGGAGACAAGACCTTGACAACAGCCCCATTATGCCCGACAACAAAAGAAGATAAGATCTCCTTCAATCTCGACTGGAGGTAAGATCTCCCCTGAGCTTCAACTTCGACGTCAACCTTGGTTGGAGACAAGATCTCCCACGAGCTTCAACTTTGACGTCAACCTCGATTGGAGACAAGATCTCTCCCGAGCTTCAACTTCGACTTCAATCTCGGTTGGAGATAAGATCTCTTCCGAGCTTCAAAGTTTGCATCAATAGGAGATAAGATCTTCTTCAACCTCAGTTGGAGATAAGATCTCCCCTAAGCTTCTACATCAACAGGAGATAAGATCTTCTTCAACCTCAGCTAAAGATAAGATCTCTCCTGAGCTTCGACATCTCCATCAATAAGAGATAAGATCTTCTTGAACCTCGGCTGGAGATAAGATCTCCTCCAAGTTTCAAAGTCTGTGTCAATAGGAGATAAGATCTCCTTCAACCTCGACTGGAGATAAGATCTCCCCCGAGCTTCTACATCAATACAAGATAAGATCTCCTTCAACCTCGACTGAAAATAAGATCTTTTCTAAATTTTTACATCAATAGGAGATAAGATCTCCTTCAACCTCGATTGGAGACAAGATCTCTTTCGAGCTTCAACTTCAATGTCAACAGAAGACAAGATCTCCCTGGACCTTAATAGGAGATAAGATCTCTCTGGACCTCGATTGGAGATAAGATCTTCTCTGAGCCTCAACTTCAACGTCAACCTTGGTAGGAGATAAGATCTCCTTCAATCTCGACTAAAGATAAGATTTTCCTCGAGCTTCAAAGTCTACGTCAATAGGAGATAAGATCTTCTTCAACCTCAGTAGGAGATAAGATCTCCCCCGAGCTTCAACTTTAACTTCAACCTCAGCTGGAGATAAGATCTCCCCCGAGCTTTTACAATAATAAGAAATAAGATCTCCTTCAATCTCGACTGAAGATAAGATCTCCTCAGAGCTTCAACGTCTACGTCAATAGGAAATAAGATCTTCTTCAATCTTGGTTGGAGACAAGATCTCCCCCGAGTCTCAACTTCAACTTCAACCTCGGCTGGAGGCAAGATCTCCCCCGAGCCTCAACTTCAACGTCAACCTCGGCTGAAAATAAGATCTCCCCCGAGCTTCTACTTCAACATCAACCTTAACTGGAGATAAGATCTCTTCCAAGCTTTAACCTCAATGAGTATAGAGCTCAAAAAAAGACTTCGACAGTCATGTTTTTTGTTCTTCCTTTCTTTGAATTTTGAACTCGAAAGTAGGGAGACTATTGTTGGAGATAAATCCTGCTCTCATCGAAGTCCAGTCTGATGCTTAGCCTAATGCAATCGATAATCATGGAAGAGCTTCAATCAAGAATTCTTCCTCTAGTGGACGGACCCCAACCGAACTCCTCCAATGGTCAAACCCTAGTCAAACTCCTTCAGTAGTCGAACTCCTCCAGCGGTCGAACTCTTTTCAGATCTCTTCTTCAGTCAGACTCCTATAAGGAGCCAAACTTCTTTCAGATCTCTCCTTTAGTCGAATTCAAGTTCTTCACCCCTTCATGCAGCCCCGAGCGGCTCAGTACCAGATGGCTATGGCTGTCACTATCAGTCCGCTGTAGTTAATAGTGACCCACTATCGGATGATAATGGCTGTCACCATCAATCTGCTACAGACAATGCTATAAGTGGCGCCCTCCTCCATGATAGACTCCATCAGACCTCGAGCGACCCACTACCAGACGGCTGTAGCTGTTACTATCAATCCGCTATAGGCTCCATCTATAAAAAAAAATCTTTCAGATATATTTTTTCTAAGCTCTCTTCTTCTTTTCAAAATTCTATCGAACTCTTTCCTGAGCACTCCATTTTTGTTGGCCAAAAGAGCTGACTTGATCGTTGAAGGGTCATGCCGGAGCCACCACCATCGACTTCGGATGGAACTTTATTTTATAGATCATCGACGGTGATCTCATCCTCCTCCACTCCAACTCGATCCGACGTCAATCAAATTCTACGCCAACACCCACCTTTTGATGTGAACCATAATGCTTACTTAGGCGAGGAGGTCCGGTTACTCAGTGAGATAATGCTAAATCTTTTTTTAATTCACACTGGCCATCTTTTTACGCAAACCACAATGCTTACTTAGGCGAAGAGGCCTGATTACTCAGTGAAAAATCAATATTTTTTTTTTTATGCAGATTTTAAGAAAGACTTTTTGCATATTTTGATCTTTCCATCCAACTCCCATGAAGTAGATTCTTTATTGAGATTAGTAAGAAGAGAGTTCTAAAATTACTCTTAAAATCTGGTCTAGTCTAAACCCTACCATTCATTAGGCTTAATAATTTATTCCTCGATATCTCTAAAATTTTTTAGATCGTTAATCAATTATTAATTAGGGTACCTAATTAACTTTTAATCAAAACAAAGTTTTGGTATATAAAGCTAATTTTTTTAAATCATACTTAAGGACTCATAAATTTTTAAAGTTAGTTATTCTCCCTCCAACTTAATTTTCATTGTCCTTAATGAAAGAAGAGGTGGTGATTTAAAAATTTGTTGTTTGCAGATTCTTCATTATACTCCATCAGGTTCATACAGGATGTTTGACGTGCTCCCCCCAATTTAGGCCAATCATCTTTATTGGTTTTCTACAAAAAGATAAAAACTAGAAAAACTCAAAATCTAAAAAATGAAATGATAGGTTGCCTTCCAACAAGTGCTAAGTTTAAGGTCTTCAGCTAGATCAGGCCATTCTGCCTATCCTATGTCAAAAATTGGATTGATAAATTTTAATAATTTTGGATTGCCAATCTCAGAAAGATGGCTTGTGATCCTATTATTTATAAATTTTAGTAATTTCTTATCAATTTTCAAAAAGTAATTCGTGACCCCATTCTTAGTCAGTTTTATTTTTCTAGTTTTAAGAAGATGGTTTATGACCATATTCTCAGACCCATGTTGATTGAGAATTTCTTCAATTTGTTCTTCTAATATGCTCATAAATTAAATTTTTGGATTAAGGATTGAGTCTGATATAATAGGTACCGGAAGGGTGTCAATTGGTTCTAAACATGCATATCAGGTGTGACTAGGGATGAATTCAGTTCTAGAGGAGGTGGTGATTCTAGTAGGAAAGCTATTGGAGCAGGTATTGATTCATATTTCTCAGCCCATGGAAGAGTGGTGCTGAAATTGGGTGGCTCTAATAATATGTTCTCATTTTCAGTATATCCATCTATATTAAAATCATCCATCCTAAAAGGATCCCTAATTGCATGCACTGGATCTTGAGAAATAATTCTAGGGGTAGCTTCCTTTATTACTTATTTAGGTACATCCACCTCAAAATAGTTTTCAGTTTGTATACTGGGCTGTTCTATAAGGATTTCGTGAACATTGGAGCTCTCAGCCATGTATTGCTTTATGGGCTGACCAAATAATTTTTCCTCCTCTCAACTATTAAATGCATCAGTTAGCTGACTAACTTGGGTTTCCAGCTTGGCTATTGATTGAGTATGAGTTTCCAACATGTGTAAAATATTTTCTTTAAATGTTGAACTATAGGCACTTGAAGAGGGTTGCCGAATATTTTAATATTGGTATGCCGTATAAGTTTCCTCCGGATAACTAGGTTCATAATCAGATGCTGGTTGTGATGTCTCATAAAAATTTGAATAGTTTTTCCAACCCAGATTGTAGGTGTTGGAGTAAGGATTATAATAATTGGTCTGAGTTGGGATTGGGTAAGTCTGCTCATGTGCAAATTTTCAAGGTCGATATATAGCTGGACATTCACTAACCAGATAATTAAGACTCGAATATATGTCACACACATGCAAGGATGAGGTAGGTGAGTGTCTCATATTCAATAGATAGTCAAGTTTTTGGGATAGCTCACCTACCTTATTGTGGATATCTATAGAATTTTCAATCTCATAGATTTCACCTCTATTAGATTCACACATGGGTGTATAGGGGTCATAGGTATATGAAGAGGGATAAAATATTCTCTCGATTGGCAAAAGGGTGCAGCCATAATTCTAGGTTTGTCAGCTTTAAGGGTTTGTTCAATCTCAGGATCTAGGGGTTGAATTTTAGGTTATGATGAATAATGCCCAAGTAAATACCCTACAATTATATCTTAGAGCAAACACAGAAAGATATTATTTTTTAGAAATTTTTTTAAGAGAGAAAAGATGTAAGAAATTCTAAAGATGAGAACCTAAGGAGTCCTAAATCTCAGAAATAGATGCGAAGAGATTAATTAGGTTTGATATTTGGGGGTTAGCAATCAAGTTATGCAATCAATCCTGGCTAAGAGTTACCCTAGATCTAGACACCTCCTAACTGTTAAAGTCTTCTTTAAGCCCTTCAAGTAAAGAATTAGCCACTTAATTGGTCAGATAAGTGTAAGGTCGGTGTGAGTCCCTCCATTGCTTGCCTTAGACATCAATTATGCTTGGCCAGGTAAGTTAATGGAACCAATTATAAACTACCTTTCTTTGGACCTAGTCATCCTAGAAACCACTTGTCTAGACACCAATTGAATCGACTAATCCTAACTCGATCCAACTCTTAGGATTTCTTGTCTTAATGAGCTCGAGTATCCTTACGGACCAACGTCTAATTAATTTTAAAAATTAAATGCTTGGGTTAATGCAATATGAAGGTTGGTTATTTATGGGCAATGGAAGGATGATCAAATCTCCACCTTATTTTGTTTAATTGGATTTAGTATCCTTAAAGTGTCTTATGATGATGAGATGCAAAAAGTCTAGATGTCCAATCAAAAGTTGAAAGTTTTTATCGGTTAGATTTTATGGTTAGGTCTCCAATCCCCTAATAGTTTATGCGATGTCAGAAAAAAAATTTTATTTTTATTTTTTTTTAAATTTTTTAATTATTTTTTGATTTTTTTTTGAATTTTTATATTTTAAAATTTTAAAATTTTTATATATTTTTAAATTTTTTAAAGCAACTAAATCACGATCCCTGGCAATGGTGTCAAAATTTAATTGCTATCGTGGACGATCAAAAATAAAACCTAATTCAAATTATATAGATATGATGAATCAGGATCGAATTCATAGAGATCGTGTTAATTATATTTAAATTATAAATCAAAAATAATTAGAATTAATTAAAAGTTGATTAATTAAAAGGCTACTTAAATTAATTAAGAAAGTAAATTAAATAGTAAATTAATTAAAGTGGAGTTGCAAGTATGGAGATGTATTCTCAGGATTTCAATTGATCACTTATTTGACAGCTGGTATTCTTTTTAATATGCAATAATTGATATTTAATCAATAAAAATATAACCTATCTTAGAGAGCACGATCTGTATCCTTGGATTACAGTCAATTCTTTAAAGTTATAGACTAATTTAAATTAATTTAGATATAAAAAAAGAATTAACCTAAATATAATTTATCCCAAGAGCATGAATTGTATTCGTAGATCATGGCTCATCCTAAGGGTAATAAACTATTTTAGATCAATCTCATAAAGATATAAAAATATTAAAACTAAAAATAGTATTTATTATAAATTAAAAAAATATAAAAATTTAAAAAATAAAAAATATTGTTAAAATAAGATTATAATAATTTTTTGAGAATTAGATGAATAGCCGATCATAAGGATGCTTTTTGTTGAAATTTTTATCCTGAAACTTTAAGGTCTTTTTTTTAATAACTTGGAGTAGGGATCAGAAGTAGAAAGAGAGAATTTTGTGGAGAATAGGGTTAAGACTTTTGATTGTGAAAGAAAAAAAAGTTTGAAAAAAGAAAGAGGTTTGTGAGAGAGAGAGAGAGGAGAGGAAAGAAGAGACGGCTGGTCCCGAAAGGGACGTTGCTTTTTTCTGGATGTCATGGCTTATAGGATTTAAATAGGAAAAAGAAATCGGAAGAATCCGGTTCAAAGAAGGAATGTGGAATTTGGTTTAGAGTAGATCTTGTCTTCTGAGCCCGCCTTACATCCGTGAAGATTCGGCCGCAAAACCCACTCGCGAACGGTCGAGTCCTCCAGCGCCGCGTGAAGAATAGATGCAGACTGGTCTTTTAAGCCACGTGGATTATGCGCACTGTTTCCTGAGAGCCGTGCGAAAGAAAAAGAGGAGAGAGGTACCCGGTGGGAACCTGATTGTGTGCTGGACCATATAAATTAACTAGGTGGAAGAGAATTTACTAAGAGAGAGAGTGGAGGGGCCATGATAATTAACAAAGTGGAGTCTCAGGCGCTGGAAGCTTTTTGTGCATGGGGTTTTAGGTTAGTTCATTAATGTGGAGAAAGCTTAGGGGCCCACGTGAGGATTTAATAAGGGAGATAGAATCCTGGAGTTGTGCCCGAGAGAAATTTTTTATGCGTTATAAAATAATAAGAGGGAAAGTGAGTGGCTTGGAGTTATGAATAACTTCGAAGCGTTTCCATGCATGAGTTCTTCTTTGGAACGCTGCTTGACACGCTTCGTAGTGCTTCTGCTTGTAACGCCGTGCCAGCAATACTCAGCCACTGTTTTTCGGTCTTCAGGGCGCCATCCCGCTCTAGCACGCATCCAACGCATTCCATTATACCATATATAGCGCGCCCAGCCATGCATCAACTCTCATCCATGCAGTGTCGCACCTCTTCTTTTATGAGTTTGCAATGCGATTCGGTCTTCACAAGTCTTCAAACCATTCCAAATTGCAATCATTAAGGCTTTAGTGTGATTAAATTTTCATGATCAAAATTCCTGAAAATGAACATATGAAGCATCAAATACTAAATGATAAAGATTAAATAGCATAGATTTTAATATTTTTTATTATATTTAATATATTTATCAAGTGTGTGAAATTTTAGGCGACACCCCTACATACATTATAAATAGGGGTGCGCATAGAGAGTCCAAAGCATCAGAAATTCCTCACTTCTTTCTTACAATAGGTTCTCTTGTCTAATTTTCTTTATTCATTTTCTCTTGTCTAGATAAGATTTCGATTTAAGGATAAGAAGTCTTCCAATAAGACAAAAAGATTAGGAATAAAAATTAAGGAGATAAGAAATAAGAAAGAAAGGTAAGAAAAAGCTAAGAGGGTGACATTAAAGGTCGAGGAAGGTTATACCTAAATAATTATAGTTTTTCTTATAAGAATTTTAATTCAATCAATCAGAGGTGCTGATGTCTTGATCAAGTCTCCGTGTGCATCAACATTGGAGGATGAACACACGGGCACCTGGTGGAAATCCTGATGAACTGCTGCCGATAATCAGAGTCAAATTAGGATTTTGCGGTAAGAGGTATGTTCCAATATCCTCTTTTATATTATAAATGCATATTATATGATTTAAATACTAATAAGGTGGTCCTAGGATTTGGGTTTGGTTTTATGATTTCATAATTTTGCTTTGAAATCCATGCTTCTGTCCTGTAAACCAAACCCAATAGTGGTATCAAAGCAAGCCTTATTAGGTTAAATCATATAATTCTATATTTATATAATAATGGCATAATTGTAAATATGATGTGATCATATTTAATTTATTTAGCATATTATTTATATGATGTAATCATACTTATTTAATCATAACTAGATTATGATGTATATATCATTCTATAAAGATTGCCCTGACATAGTGGGATAAGTTCATTATGCAATAATGGTTGTCCTAGAATGATTATACATGTTATTTCGTATGTTATATATCATGATTGATATATTCTTGTGTTCAGTATGATTTTAAATTAGAATGTGCAAGAGACTATTTAAAGCCCTCTATAAAAATTATATTAAGTTGTAGTGTAATTAATCGATAGCAGAACCAGTCTGGATGTCTAATTGATCAATTAGTGTCTAGAAAAGTGGTTCATGATTGGTAAAGAGAACGTGATTTCTAATTGATTTCATTATCTAACATGGCCAATTTATTGGTGTCTAAGAAAAGCAATGGAGGGACCCCCACCTCTCTCCCACTTACCTGGCTGATTAGATTAATTTAATTCTAGATTGGAGTGCTTAGAGTTATATTCACTACATTAAGGCCTTCTTTCATGCTAGGTCATTATTATGTCATGAACTATATTAGATTTGTTGTGTAACTACAAGACCTATTATGGGGACTGATGTAATATTAATCTGGTGCATTGAGGTACTTACAGCATTTTAGGTATAATGCTTTGTTGTGCAACTACAAGAGCTGTTATATTCCATTTTGACTGTATAGAAATGAAGGGTCCTACTTAACTAAAATATTATAGTTTGTTGTGCTAACACAAGGCTATTAATATTTTAGAGGCCAGGGTTATATTGAGAATTGCATGAGATGCAATTGAAAAGAGTTTCCTACCTTTGAACTTATAAAAGGTTTGTTGTGCTAACATAAGATCTATTATAAGGAATTAGAATCTCAATCTCACTAAGAAAATCAATTAGGGTTTCTCGATCATCATAATAGAGGATTATGATTTTCGATAAAATAGTGGGAGATACAACTATATTAAAGTCCTAATTTAATTATGTATGTCATCATGAGTTGTTTGCTTATGTAATATTCTTTATTATAAAGATTAAATGGCTTCTTCATTTTTACTGCGTTCAATTTTGATTTCAAATAAATTGATCGATCTCAATTATGTGAATTGGTTGAGAAATCTTAAAATAGTACTCAATCAGAAGAATCTCTCCTATATCCTCGAATCTCCTGATCCTAAGAAATTGAAGATGCCATAGATGAAGAGAAAGTCGCTCATAAGAAGTGGCAAAATGATTCATTGGCTATCAAATGCATCATACTGGCCTCCATGAGTAATGAGTTATAGAGACAACATGATGGCATGGATACTTAGTCCATATTACTCAATCTAAAAAAGCTTTATGGAGAGCAAAGTAGGACTGCTAGATATGAGATATCTAAGCAGTTATTCCGTGCAAGGATGATAGAAGGATAATTCATACAAAACCATGTTCTGATGGTAATTGACTTAATAACTCGATTAAGTTAATTAGGTTTCGTTATGGATGGAGAGTTAAGTTAAGATTTAATCTTACAATCACTTCCAAAATCATTTTCTCAGTTTGTCGTGAACTATCACATGAACAAATTGAATATTATCTTGTTGGAGTTGTTAAATATGCTAAAAATAACAAAGAGCCATATCAAGAAGGATAAAGCTCCTCTTCTTCTTGTAGATATGATCTCCAAGAAGAAGACAGGTAAAAAGGGTTCAAAGAGGAGGTTGAACCCTAAAGGTAGCATAAATAAGAAGAAGAAGGAAAGGAAGGCCCCCGAACAGACGATCTATTTTTACTATGGCAAAGTAGGTTATTAAAAGAGAGAATATAAATAATACTTTACTTTGAAATTGTCGACTTGGTCATATTAGTGAGACCAGAATTAACAAATTATACAAAGAAAAGTTCTTTGAACCTTATGATTATGAATCATTAGGAACTTGTGAATCATGTCTCATGGGTAAAATGATCAAGACTCTATTTAGTGGACATGAAGAAAGGATAAGTGAGTTATTAAGACTTATACATTTAGATGTATGTGATCCTATGACAACTCAGATCAGAGGAGGATACTCTTATTTTATAACGTTCACTGATAATTTATTTATGTTCGGATATGTGTATCATATGAAATATAAATCCAAAGCCTTTGATAAATTTAAAAAGTATCAAAGTATGGTCGAGAAATAAACTAAAAAAAGTATAAAAATCCTTCGATCTGATCAAGGAGGAGAATACATATTCAATGAATTTCTAGACTATCTTAAAGTAAAGGACATTCTCTCTGAATGGATCCCTCCTTATACACCGTAATTAAATGATATAGCTGAAAGAAGGAATCGTACCTTATTAGATAGGGTACGGTCCATGATGTGCTTCATAGAATTACCTATTTTTTTTTGGGGTCATGCCTTAGAGATCGTAGTATACATCTTGAATAGAGTACCTTCTAAGTCTGTATCTAGTACTCCGTATGAGATATGGAGAGGTAAAAATTCTAATCTTAAGTATCTTAAGATATGGGGTTGTCCGACATATGTCAAAAAAATTTTGGACATAAGCTAGATGCTAGATCAGACAGATATCTATTTATCAGATATCCTAGAGATAGTATGGGATATCTATTCTACCATCCTACTGAACAAATGGTATTTGTAAGTGAGCATACCACTTTCATGGAGAAAGAGTTCATCCTAGAAAGGGGAAGTGAAAGAAATATTGAATTTAGTAAAGTTCAAGAAGAACAAATAGATATTTTTCAATCAAATAAATAAATAAATATGGATGAACCATAACAGACAACTCCTATCTGTAGGTCTGATAGAGTGTGACATGCACCTGTGAGGTACAGGTTCATTATTAAAAATAATGAAGTCCAAGTCATTGAGAATGATGAACCTTTGAGCTATACGAAAGCAGTCATGAATAGGAACTCGGATAAATGGCTGGCTGCCATGCAATCCGAAATGGACTCCATGTACACGAACAAAGTATAAACTTTGGTGGATGCACCAGAGGGTGTGAACCCTATTGGATGCAAATGGGTCTTTAAGAAAAAGTTTGGAGTAGATGGTCAAGTTGAAACCTATAAAGCTAGATTGGTGGTTAAGAGTTTCAAGCAAAAATAGGGGATTGATTATGATGAAACATTTTCATCTGTTGCCATGCTCAAATCTATTCAGATTATGCTTACCATAACAACATACCATGATTATGAAATATGACAAATGGATGTGAAGACCACCTTCCTTAATGGTTTCCTAGAGGAGGAGGTCTACATATCACAGCCTAAGGGATTTGTCTCAAATGAGAGACCAAATCAAGTATGCAAACTTAAAATATCCATTTATGGATTAAAGCAAGCATCAAAAAGTTGGAACATCCACTTTGATGTTACGATCAAAGAGTTTAGCTTCATCAAGAATATGGATAAATCTTGTATGTATAAGAAGACTAGTGGAAGTGCCATAGTTTTCTTGGTTCTATATACAGATGACATACTCCTCATTGGAAATGATATCCTAATGTTCAATCGATCAAATTATGACTATCAAATAAGTTTTTCATGAAAGACTTGGGAGAAGCATCCTATATACTTGGAATAAAGATTTTTAGAGATAGATCTAAGAGGATGCTAGGCTTATCCCAGTCTAGGTATATTGACTTAATATTGAAAAGGTTCAGTATGGATGGGAGTAAAAGAGGTTACCTACCTATGAGTCAAGGCATATATCTCTCTAAGAAGATGTCTCTTAAGACACCTGAAGAGAGAAACAGAATGAGTTCTATTCCTTATGCTTTGACTGTAGGATCAATTATGTATACCATGTTATGTACCAGGCCCAATGTTGCTTATACCTTAGGCATTGCAAATAGATTTCAGATTGATCTAGGAGAGGATCATTGGAAAACTATTAAAAATATTCTTAAGTACTTGAGAAAAACTAAGAATATTTTTGTAGTATATGATGGATCTGATCTCAAACTAGAAGGATATTCTTACTCTAGTTTCCAATCAGACCCAGATGATAGTAAATCCATTTCAGGGTATGTCTTTACTCTAAACGGTGGAGCAATGAGTTGGAAGATGAAAGAAATATGCCCTCAAGCCAATTGAAATATGTATTTTGATGGGCTGTTCTTTATCTTCCAAACTCATGTAATAATATTTTCAAATAAATAAAAGCATTTATTTCATCACATGCTGCATCTTAATTATTTATTTAAAATTATGATGAACTCCATAAATTAGGGCTATGATTTTAGGGTTATGATGAAATCATACAATTAAGATCTAAAATCTTAAATCCCAAATTTAAATATTTCTGATCGATGGAACATTGAATTGAGGAACAATATTTTCAGTAAGACTGGCATATCCTATGCGTGCTCGATGGAGAGGATGATTGATCTCACAATCACTTATGTGCGATACTAATACAAGGATGTGGGTGCTCATTAGAGAATGAGTTCACTGAATTGATCCAAGTCGAGAATATCTAATGGAGTTTTATCTACATGTCAATAAATGATTCTCATAGTGAGAGTTGTGCATGTGGTTCCTTAACCTGAGACTACCATAAAATCTTATATATATGAATCCATATTTTGGTTCATACTCATTCATGACTCAGTCATGTATGGGGTGATCTAGATATGGTAAATTATATATGAAGATTGTGAGTAGGTCAACATGGAATCGATCACTTCTAGTAATAGGAGATCGCATCCTACTTGCTTCAATCAAATGATGATTCAAGAAGTCTTTGATTAATGCAGGATGAAAATTAAAAATAATTTCTAATATTTTCATTAATCAAATTATCATCATAAGATTGAGAGAAATATAAATATGATATTGGGTTTGATATATTTCCATACCCAGAGTCATATTAGGGATGCAGGATGAACGAAGTATCTTATTGCACGATAACTTTCCACTAAAGGGTATTTTTGGTATTTTTATCAAAATTCTATATCTTCTGGGTAGACATGATATGTTGCTACACGTCAATCTTGTCTTATGGGTTCGATCAAATTAAAGAGTTTAATTTGATTATCAATTAGAAAGTGTTCTAATTGATCGAATCGGATTAGCTAGTTTTGACCTAAATCAGTTTGGTTGAGTTCTAACCAAATTAGGTCAAATCACATCCAGACTCACTATTGGCTAGATGTGGAATCCAATGGATCACACACAAAGAAAATTGATCAAGGGTCTAATTGGATTAGATCATGTTTGCAAGTTGAACATGATAGCACATGTTGCAAACCCTAGCACCAAGATTCGAGTCGGATTCGAATCAGGTTCCGATTTAGGCTAATTAAGATACAATTTGAGCCAAATTAGATTTGGTCTTAAATTGGGTTAGCCTAGGCTTATTAGGCTTCATGTTGGGTGCCATATCCTTGAGTCCCACATGCTAGAGACTCTCTCTCTTGGCACGTGAGAAGTATTTTATGCGCTAAGGACTTCTTGGTGCATAGTTGATTGGCGCCAACCTTCTTTGACTTTTCCATCACTTTTTTTACGTAAGTTTTGTTACGTAATATTCTGATCTAAGAAGGGGTGTAGAAGAGTCCTTCTACCGGTGAAATCTCTTCATAGATAATCTAGAGTTTGGATAAACCAAGGAACTATTGCCGTCCTCCCTTATCTTGGCGCCACTTGGACTCATGAGTCCAAGTGGTTAGGGACTCTACCATGCCCCACTTTTCTCCACACCATCTTCTGATGTGGCATCCCCATTAAGGGCCATTAGATGCCCATCTAATCTGATCCAAGCCCTTGAATTATGGCACCATATACTTAAGGCACCTCTTGGACTAAGTCTACGTAATTTTAACTAGTGCAAAATTTAGATGGGCATGAGATATGATGATGGGGCATGAGATATTGATGTGGACAAGGTGTAAGAAATTAAGATGGCATCCCTACATACATTATAAATAGGGGTGCGCACCGAGAGTCTAAGTTATCAGAAATTCCTCCTTTCTTTCTTATAATAGGTTCTCTTGTCCAATTTTCTTTATTCTTTTTCTCTTATCTAGACATGGTTCTGATTTAAGGATAAGAAGTCTTCCAATAAAATAAAGAGATTAGGAATAAAAATTAAGGAGGCAAGAAATAAGAAAGAAAGACAAGGAAAGGCTAGGAGGGTGACATTAAAGGCTAAGGAAGGTTATGCCCAAATAATTAAAGTTTTTATCATAAGAATTTTAATTAAATTAATCAGAGATGCGGGTGTTTTGATCAAGTCCCTGTGTGGATCAACATTAGAGGATGAACACGTGGACACCTGGTGAAAATCCTGATGGACTATTGCCGAAAATCATAGTCAAATTAGGGTTTAGCGATTGAGGTATGTACCAATACCCTCTTATATGTCATGAATGCATATTATATGAGTTAAATTCTAATAAGATGGTCCTAGGATTTTGGATTTGGTTTTATGATTTCTTATTTCTACTTTGAAATCCATGCTTCCGTCCTGTACACCAATCCCTACAGTGGTATCAAAGCAAGCCTTATTAGCTTAAATCATATCTTGCTATGTTTATATAATAATGACAAAATTATAAATATGATATGATCATATTTAATTTATTTATGATGTTATTTATATGATGTGATCATATTTATTAAATCATAATTAGATTATGATGTATGTATCATTCTGTAAGGTTGCCCTGACATAGTGGCATATGTTCACTCTGTAATGATGGTTATCCTAGAATAATTATACATGCTATTATGTTTTGTAATATATCATGATTGATATATATTCATATATTCAGTATGATTTTAAATTAGAATGTGCAAGAGACCATTTAAAGCCCTCTATAAAAATTATATTAAGTTGTAGTGCAATTAACCGATAGCAGAACCAGTTTGGATGTCTAATTGATCAATCGATGTCTAGAAAAGTGGTTCATAATTGATAAAGAGAACATGATTTGTAATTGATTCTATTATCTGATCTGGCCAATTTATTGATATCTAAGAAAAGCAACGAAAGGACTCCCGCCTCTCTCCCACTTACCTAGTTGATTAGATTAATTTAATTCTAGATTGGAGCGCTTAGAGTTATATTAACTACATTAAGGCCTTCCTTCATGCTAGGTCATTATTATATCACAAATCATATTAGGTTTATTGTGTAACCACAAGACCTATTACAGAGACTGATGTAATATTAATCTGGTGCATTGAGATGCTTACAGCATTTTGGGTATACTGCTTTGTTGTAAAACCACAAAAGTAGTTATATTCTATTTTGACTGTATAGAAATGAAGGGTTCGATTTAACTAAAATATTATAGTTTGTTATGCTAACACAAGACAATTAATATTTTAGAGGCTAGGATTATATTGAGAATTGCGTGAGATGCAATTGGAAGGAGTTTCCTATCTTTGAACTTATAATTTGTTGTGCTAACACAAGATCTTTTATAAAAAATAGGATCTCAATCCCACTAAAAAAATTGATTAGGATTTCTCGACTATCATATTAGAAGGGTATGATTTTCGATAAAATAGTGGAAGATAATTAAATTAAAGCCCTAATTTAATTGTGTATGTTATCATGAGTTGTTTGTTAGATATGTCTGCCTTAGAAGCCAGACACTTATAATACACTTCTAAGGGTAAGATTATAATTTTACTATATATAATAAAATAGATTATTTTCTATCATAGTGTGTATATGAAAGTGTCTGTGATACATCCCTTAAGTTAAAGGTAATGATAGTTCATATTTTCAAGAGTTGAAAATTTAAGACATGAATTTTCATTACTAACTCATAAAATGCTCTCGATCGTAGGATCATTATGAGGATGATGATTGATCTGAAAGATTGGTGTACGATCGCTTCCTTTGGATAGATGAGTCTTGAGTCTATGGTATAGTGATACCAGAGTGAGAGTACAGATACTCGTTAGAGAATGAGAGCACTGAGCATGACCACCTCGAGTAGTCGATGACTGGCTCAAAGCTACAGTCGTGTGTCTAGTTCTTTGACCTGAGGTGCATCGACAGTTCACCTTAAGGGTGTTATAGTTTGACTACACCATAACTCGATCTCCTAGCCATTTAGAATTATGAGGTGTATGTTGGCTATAGCTTGTTCATTGTAGGAATTGGATTGCATCAATAGGAGATCTATCTACCTTGGTAAATGAGGAGTAGCCCTACGATGATCATGAGAATCAAGTCCATAAGCCCATGGCCATGGTAGAATGAAATAATAAAAAGAGTTTCTATTAGGATTTTCATATTGGACTTGAATCGAATAATTAATTCATATGATGAAAATTAGGATTTGATGAGGTCACCTTAATCCTAATCCGATCAGGGCTCAAGATAGAGGAACTTAATCACATAGGTAACTGCACTGAGAGGTTCGCTTTTAATTCTGATGGGTTGCCACCATATGCTGCTAGGTGTCACTGATGGATTTTGGGAGCAATTAGAATAATTTAGATGATCGATCATACTACTTGTTTGAATCAAAAAAATTCTGATCCATTGAAAGGTGTTTCGATAATGTCGATGATAGAGATAATGATATTGTTAGATATATGTGCCCTAGAAGTTAGAATTGGCTGACATTTGTAATACACTTTTAGGGGCAAAATTGTAATTATGATTATAATAAATAAAATGGGTTATTTTCTATCACATATGTGTATTTAGTGTCTGTGATACATCCTTTGAGTTAATGGTAATGATAATTCATATTTTCAAGAGTTGAAAATTTAAGAAATGAATAATCATTGTTAACTCATAAAATGCTCTCGACCATAGGATCATCACGAGGATGGAGATTGATCCAGAAGGTTGGTGTACAATCGCTTCTCTCTAGTAGATGAGTCTTGAGTCTACGGTGTGGAGACACCGGAGCGAGAGTACAGGTACTCGTTAGAGAATGAGGGCACTGAGCGTGACCACCTCGAGTAGTCATTAGGGAAGTCTACCTTCTCGTCAATGACTGACTCGATGCTGCAGTAGTGTGTCTGGTTCTTTGACCTGAGATGCATCGGCAGTTCACCTTGAGGGTGTTATAGTTTGACTACACCATTACTCGGTCTCCTAGCCATATGGAACCCTGAGGTGTATGTTGGCTATAGCATGTTCATTGTAGGAACTGGATTGCATCAAGATGGAATCTATCTACCTCGGTGGTAGAGGAGCAGCCCTATGATGATCATGAGAATCAAGTCCAGAAGTCCATGGCCATGGCAGAGTGAAATAATAGAAAGAGTTTCTATTTAGATTTTCACATTGGACTCGAATCGAATGATTACATCATATGACAGAGACTAGGGTTTGACGAGTTCACCTTAACCCTAATCTGATCGGGGCTCAAGATAGAAGAACTTAATCACACAGGTAGCTGCACCAAGAGGTTCGCATTCAGCTCTGATGGGTTGCCACCATATACTGCTAGGTGTCACTGGTGGATTTTGGGAGCAATTAGAATGATTTAGATGATCGATCATTCTAGCTGTTCGAATCAGAAGAGTTCTGATCCATCGAAAGGAGTTTCGATGATGTCGATGATAGAGATCATGACATATCCCATTACCATACAGAACTGAACCTAACTGGGTCACACAAACAAGGGTTTGAATCTGGTGATCATCAATTGAACTGATCTAGTTCAATTGATCTGAATGAGATTCAATTAGGTTCAAGGAAAATCGTGCTAGCACTCGATTGAACCTAACGTTCTTCTTTTACTATCATAAATAAGTTGTCCTGACTGAGCCAAAGGAGTTTGTGCTCAATCAGAGGCCTTCATATGGTCTGACTGGAGGTTGTCCAAGTCAGAAAAGGTTGTCTTATTTTGTAAGACATTACCTGCCATTTTTGGTCACCTGCCATTTCTTGTTCTTTGACTTTGGTCAAAAGTCTACCTTTGACTGGTCAAATGTTGACCATTGATACTTTGACTTTTGACCACATGTCATGCACCTATTGGAGAGCTGGTGGGGGCCTGTCCCCCTGCCAGAACCTGGCAAGGAAGAAGGGCGCACGCCAACCCTTGGCGTGTGCCCAAGTAGGAGGCGCCTAGGAGTCCTTGTTGGACAAGGGACTCCATCTCCCTTTTTGGATTCCAATTAGAGTTCTCCTAAGAACCAACTTTGACTGGTCTTAGGCACCCTCTAAGGAGGAATCCAGGGGACTCTATTTCAACCAATCAGATTTAGATCTGATTTCACAAAGGAGTTGTGATTGGTTGGGAAGAAGAGGAGTTGGATCACGCTTAGTCTATAAATAAGACCCTGCGCCCAACCTCAAAGATATATCTGAATCAGAGATTTCCCATGCCCAAGGCTGCCTCTCCCCTCCTTCCTCCATGCCAAACCACTCTTCTCCCTCTGCTCTCCACGTCCAAAAGTGTTTTGGACTTGGTTGGTGCGATTCCAGATCAAGAGAAAGGCGATCAAAAGCAAGAAGGCTGCGCTGCTGCAAAAGGACGACTGCAGATCTTCAAAAGAGTTTTGAAGATCCTCCAGATCAGATCCAGATCTAATTTTTGGAGGTGTGATAGAGAAGAAGAGGATCTCCAGATCCAACCCGAGTGGATACCGGTAGAGGCCAGGCGCTTGCGTGGCTAAGATCCAGAACCTTCCGCTGCAATCAGGATCATCTACAGGGTAATAGGATTACCCAAATCAAGGTAAATTAAATTTGATTTAATTTATCTTAATTTTATTTTAATTTATTAAAATAATAATAATCAGATCTGAAAAATATCAAGATCTGATTAGATTCAAGAGAAAAAATTTTTGAAATATATCTCTTGATCTAATCAGATCTGGAACGAACCTGGACCGGAAAAATCAGGATTTTTCCTTCAACTGGTATCAGAGCCATGGTTCTAAAAGTATTTAGATCTAATTTTAAATTTATTTTAATTAAAAATAAAGTGATTTCAGATGTCACATGAGATGTGATCAGATCTGAAATCAGAAAAAATTAAAATTAAATGATTTGGATCTAAGATTAACATGAAAATATGCATGACTAGTTCTAAAATAGAATAGTTCTATAGAATAGTCTTGCATGTTTTTGATTTAATCTGATTAAATCATATTTTAGATCTTCTTATTTACTATTTTTTGATATTATAAGTGGTTATAATAACATCTAAAAAATAGCAAATAAAAATTATTTAATTTTAGAATATCATATGAGATATGATTGATGCATGACTAGACTAGTTGTAGAATAGTTCTACATAATTATCTAGATTAGAATTTATTTTGATTAGATCAATTTAAATCTAATTTTTTAGATTATTATGAGATAATTTAGATCTGAAAATATGCATGATTCGATACATGAGATGTATGCAAAATATGCCATGATTAGATCTAATTTGTATATGAGATATATGATATAGATCTAAAACTGTTTTGTAGTATTGCATGTTCCTGATTAAGGCGTTCCTCTTGGCCGTCCGGTCATAAGAACGAAGAAGGGTTTAAAGGCCCTCTCTTTTCCATTCGATGGGGTGTTCTTATGATGTGTAGGGGTGCTGCGTGTTCGTCCTTAATCAGAAACCCAAAACTTACTTTCTGCAAAACCCTAGATCCTGAAACCCTAGGATTTATTGTGCATATTTTGTTTATGAACCCTACTTAATTAAAAATTAAGTTTATGGAATATTAATTAGGTCTAAAATTGAGAATTTCAGATCTAAGACATATTCATAATACTGGGTTCGGGCTTGGGTAGCTCAATTAGGTCTAAGCGGTTGATCAAACCGAATCAAGAGTTGGTTAGATGGGATCAACAATGCTTAAATTGACCAGCCTAATAGGATTAAGTCTGGGTCAAGATCGAGTCACGATCAAGCAAGACCTAATTAGGCTCAGAGGTTAGAGTCTGGATTGTAGGCTAACCCAATTGGTTCTGACTCAACAATTTGGTGTCTAAGGTAAGTTTGGCACATACGACCGACTGGTTTTTAATTGGAAGCTACTCGACCTGAATGCGTTCTTGTACGAGTTAATGGCATATTCCTTCCACCGGTCTCACTTACCTGGCCATATCTGTTGACACAGTTCTGATCTGAGGTGGTCAATAATCCGAGCTAACCCATGCCACTAGGTTAGTCATAATTGTTATGACTAAGCCAAGTCTAGTTTAATGAGACCTGAATCAATTCTCCCTAAGAAAAGATTAAGTCTGAGGTCTTCCACCATTGTAGATGTGCGGGCCCTTCCCGGGGTTGATTGTTCTCGGCTGGATACAGTGGCTCAGTTGCACCGGAAAAGATGCAACCATGTCTATTAGGCATTGGATGCTATGGGCTGGAGGATGAGTTGGGCTCAATATTCTGGATACGGTGAGAGACTCAATTAGGAACCCAGTCTATGCAAATGGTGGGTCTGACTTAACTAAGGAGTGGATCAATATTTCGGATACGGTGAGATTCATGAATTAGAGACCAAGTTTGGGTGCACCATGATTAGAGAATCATTGAACAAGAGTTGTTCACTCATTGGCTAACCCATCACCAATAACTGTTAGGTGAGGTGATGAGTCAGTTGGTGAGACCGCACCACCCACTAGAAATCATTAATCATGGAGATTTTCGCATCTCTACAGAGGGAGTGTAGGGATCCGAGAAAATAGTGGGAGCTAATTTGTTTAAAAATAAAATCCCTAAATAAATTGGTCAAGTCAAAATTACAGTATCTAACTAGAATCTTTGACTCTCTACAGAAAAATGTCTGCGTCCAACCCATTGGCACGTATCCTAGGACACACATAGACTGACTGGACCCAATTATAAAGATTGGCTCAGGAACTACAAAATTATTTTGGAATTTCAGAGAAGTTAACCCATGTTTTGGACCAGGACCCTCCCACCTTACCAGCCGTCCATCCTACTGAACAGAGAGCGTCTCTGGAAAAATGGATTAGACGAAGATAATAAGGCCAGATATTACATGTTGGGCTCGATCGATGTCTGATGAGCTCCAGCGCCAACATGAAGATATCGGGACTGCTCGCCAAATGTTGGCTCACCTGCAGGAGATGTTTGGTGAACAGAGTCGCGCAGCCAAATATCAAGTCACGAAATGACTTTTTAAGGCTAAGATGCGTGATGGGCAGTCAGTCCAAGATCACTGTCTGACAATGATCAAGGACATGGAAGAGCTTGAGAAGCTCGGTGTGAAGTTAGACTTGGACCTGCAGAACGATATTATTCTGCAATCCTTGACTGATGCATATGGGCAATTCATCATGAATTACCACATGCATAAACTTCAAAATTCCTTGGCCGAATTAATGAATATGCTGGTTACCGCTGAGCTTTCTATGAAAGGTTCTAAAGGCTCAGTTCTTGCTATGGAACGGACTTCTTCCAAAAGAAAGTCTTATGGAAAGAAAAAGAAGTCTGTGAAAAAGCAAGAAGGTGGAAGGATCAAAGAAGAAGAAGGCAGAAGCCGAAGAAAAAGGCCGATGTCAAAGGAAAGTGTTTCCATTGCAACAGCGACGGCCATTGGAAGCGGAACTGCCCTACTTACCTGGCCACCCTGAAGAACAAGAAGGAAGGTCCTTCTGGAGGTATGCTCGTTATTGAGTCTAACCTTACGGTTTCTTCTGCATCCAGTTGGGTGCTTGACTCTGGTTCTAGTGCTCATCTGTGCACTTCTATGCAGGGTCTTGAGGATAGCAGGAGGCTGAGGGATGGAGACATGATCCTACGCATCGGTAATGGAGCAAGAGTTGCTGCAGTAGCCGTGGGAACATACCCTCTTCGATTACCATCTGGTTTAGACTTAGTTTTGAAAGACTGTTATTATGTGCCTGCAGCTAGCAGGAATTTGATTTCTGTTTCATGCTTAGCACAAGAAGGCTATGTGATTACCTTCTTTAAGGACCATTGTAACATTCTTTATGAAAGAAATAAAATTGCAAATGGTTTCCTTATTAATGGTCTTTATCAGCTACATATTGATGTACCTGTTCTAACTATCGAGCAAAACGTGAATGCCAAATGACCTAGGGATAGTCCAAATGATAGATATCTATGGCACCTGAGATTAGGTCATATAGCAGAAGATAGGATCAACAAATTGGAGAAAAATGGGCTATTGAGTCCATTGACTTTCCGAGTCATATCCAACTTGTGAATCTTGTCTTCAAGGCAAAATGACCAAACTCCCTTTTGTTGGACATGGGGAGAGGGCCACAGATCTCCTTGCCCTAGTACATACTGATGTGTGCGGCCCATTTGATGTGCCGGCTAGAGGCAATTTTGTCTCCTTCATTACCTTTACCGATGATCTGTCTAGGTATGGGTATGTGTATCTTATGAGACACAAGTCTGAAGCTTTTGAAAAGTTCAAAGAATTCAGACATGAAGTAGAAAAACAAACTGGAAAACCCATTAAGGTTCTTCGATCAGATCGAGGAGGTGAATACCTTAGCCGAGAATTCCTAGACTATCTCAAGGAAAATGGCATAGTCTCTCAATGGACTCCACCAGGAACACCTCAACTCAACGGGAATTTTCAGAACGGAGAAATCGGACTCTATTGGATATGGTTCGATCCATGATGAGCTTCACAGACCTTCCTGATTTTCTTTGGGGACATTCATTGTTAACTTCAATTTATCTACTGAATAGGGTTCCCTCTAAGACCGTTCCTACCACACCGTATGAGATATGGCACGGTAAGAAACCAAGTCTGAGTCATCTCAGAATTTGGGGTTGTCCGGCTCATGTCAAAAGACAACAAGCGGACAAGTTAGAGTTTAGGTCCTTTAGAGCTCGATTCATAGGATATCCTAAAGAGTCATTAGGATACTATTTCTACATTCCAGAAGACCACAATGTGATTGTGAGTCGACATGCCATCTTTCTTGAAAAATAGTTTATTCAAGATAGCGGCATTGGAAAGCAGATTCAAGCTTGATGAGAAAGTCTCACAAGTACAACGAGCTAAGGACCAATTGGAACCAAATCAGGTTGAGCCAATAAGAACACTACCTCCTCCACCTCGTAGATCGGAAAGAGTTTTCCATCCCCCTGAAAGATACTTAGGTATTATTTCAGAGGAAAGTAGAGGAAATGTTCCTCATAGGTAATGGTGCTCATGGTGATGATCCCAAAACCTACAATGAGGCGATATCAGATATCGACTCCGAGAAATGGCTAGAGGCAATGCAGTCAGAAATTGACTCGATGCACTCAAACCAAGTCTGGACCTTGGTAGATCCACCAGAAGGTATAGTACCTATTGGGTGTAAATGGATCTTCAAGAGAAAGATTGGTGCAGATGGGAAATGTGGAGACATTCAAGGCTAGACTAGTGGCAAAAGGTTATAGTCAACGTGAAGGCATTGACTATCAGGATACCTTTTCCCAGTGGCTATGCTAAAATCCATCCGCACATTGCTTGCCATTGCAGCCTATTTTCGATTATGAAATATGGCAAATGGACGTGAAAACGGCATTCTTAAATGGATATCTTGAGGAAGATATCTATATGGAACAGCCGCTAGGTTTCACATCCAGTGATACTGATCACAAGGTTTGCAAGCTGCAAAGGTCCATATATGGACTTAAGCAAGCATCTCGGAGCTGGAACACTCGTTTCAATGATGTGATCAAAATGTTTGGTTTCATCAAAAATGAAGAGGAACCATGTGTTTTCAAAAAGGTCAGTGGGAGCGCTGTTGTCTTCCTCGTATTGTACGTGGATGACATCCTCCTTATTGGGAATGATATTCCCATGATGACAACAGTCAAATTATGGTTGTCCAAGGAATTCTCCATGAAAGACCTAGGTGAAGCATCCTTTATTCTAGGAATTAAGGTCTATAGGGATAGACCGAATAGGATGCTAGGACTTTCACAGAAGATGTACATAGAGAAAGTACTAAAGAGGTTTAGTATGGAAAACTCTAAGAGGGGATTAATACCCTTCAGACATGGTATTCATCTTTCCAAGAAGATGTGCCCTAGCACACCTGAGGAAATAGAACGCATGAGCAAGATCCCTTATGCTTCTGCAATAGGGAGCCTCATGTATGCCATGCTATGTACACGACCTGATATAGCCCATGCTGTGAGTGTCACAAGCAGATATCAGTCAAATCCAGGTGAAGAACACTGGACTTCTGTGAAATGTATCCTTAAGTACTTGAGAAGAACTAAGGATATGATGTTGGTCTTTGGTAACGGAGAACTCCAAGTCCAGGGATACACAGACTCGGATTTCATGTCCGATATAGATGATCGAAAGTCGACATCTGGAAGTCTGTTTGTGTGCAATGGTGGTGCTATCAGCTGAAAGAGTTTCAAGCAAATGGTGATAGCAGATTCCACCATGGAAGCAGAATATATCGCTGCATCAGAGGCTGCGAAGGAAGCATTTTGGTACAAGAAGTTTGCTGTAGAAATTGGAGTAATGGCATCAGATGCCATTCCTCTGTACTGCGACAACAATGGCGCCATAGTCCATGCTAGAGGAGCAGCCCTATGATGATCATGAGAATCAAGTCCAGAAGTCCATGGCCATGGTAGAGTGAAATAATATAAAGGGTTTTTATTTAGATTTTCACATCGGACTCAAATTGAATGGTTACATCATATGATAGAAACTAGGGTTTGACGAGTTCACCTTAATCCTAATCTGATCGGGGCTCAAGATAGAAGAACTTAATCACATAAGTAGCTGCACCAAGAGATTCGCATTTAGTTCTGATGGGTTGCCACTATATACTGCTAGGTGTCACTGATGGATTTTGGGAGCAATTAGAATGATTTAGATGATCGATCATTCTAGTTGTTCGAATCAGAAGAGTTCTGATCCATCGAAAGGAGTTTCGATGATGTCGATGATAGAGATCATGACATATCCCATTACCATACAGAACTGAACCTAACTGGGTCACACAAACAAGGGTTTGAATCTGGTGATCATCAATTGAACTGATCTAGTTCAATTGATCTGAATGAGATTCAATTAGGTTCAAGGAAATCGTGCTAGCACTCGATTGAACCTAACGTTCTTCTTTTACTATCATAAATAAGTTGTCCTGACTGAGCCAAAGGAGTTTGTGCTCAATCAGAGGCCTTCATATGGTCTAACTGGAGGTTGTCCAAGTCAAAAAAGGTTGTCTTATTTTGTAAGACATTACCTGCCATTTTTGGTCACCTGCCATTTCTCGTTCTGACTTTGGTCAAAAGTCTACCTTTGATTGGTCAAATAATGGCCATTGACACTTTGACTTCTGTCCACGTGTCACGCACCTATTGGAGAGCTGGTGGGAGCTTGTCCCCCTACCAGAACCTAGTAAGGAAGAGGGCGCACGCCACCCTTGGTGTGTGCCCAAGCTGGAGACGCCCAGGAGTCCCTATTGGATAGGGACTCCATCTCCTTTTTGGATTCCAGTTAGAGTTCTCCTAAGAACCAACTTTGATTGGTCTTAGGCACCCTCTAAGGAGGAATCCAGGGGACTCTATTTCCACCAATCAGATTTTGATCTGATTTCACAAAGAGTTGTGATTGGTTGGGAAGAAGAGGAGTTGGATCACGCTTAGTCTATAAATAAGATCCTATGCCCAACTCAAAGATATATCTGAATCACAATTCCCCATGCTTAAGGCTGCCTCTCCTATCTTCCTCCATGCCAAATCGACCTTCTCCCTCTCCTCTCCTCATCCAAAAGAGTTTTGGAGCTTGGTTGGTGCGATCCAGACGAGAGAAAGGTGAGTGAAAGCTAGAAGGCTGCATTGCTGCAAAGGACGACTACTGATCTTCAAAAGAAGTTTTGAAGATCCTCCAGATCAGATCCAGATCTAATTTTTGGAGACGTGATAGAGAAGAAGAGGTTCTCTAGATCCAGCCCGAGTGGATACCGGTAGAGGCTAGGCACTTGCGTGGCTTGATCCAGAACCTTCCACTGCTTATAGGATCATCAATGGGTAATAGGATTACCCACTTCAAGGCAAATTAAATCTGATTTAATTTATCTAATTTTATTTTAATTTTTAAAATAATAATAATTAGATCTAAAACATCTTAGATCTGATCTGGATCAAAGAAAAAATTTTTTGAAATATATCTCTTGATCTGATCAGATCTGAACGAACCTGATCCGAAAAATTAGGATTTTCATTCAACAGACATATTCCATTACCATATGAAACTGAACCTAACTGGATCACACAAACAAGAATTTAGATCTGGATATCATCAATTGGATTAATGTAGTTTAATTGATTTGAATAAGATTCAATTAGATTTAAGAAAATCATGCTTTTACATGATTGAGCCTAATGTTCTCCTTTAACAATCATTAAAACTTATCTCGACTAAGCCAAATATGTTTGGGCTCACTCAGAAATCTTTACTTAGTCTGACTAGAGATTGTCCAAGTTAGAAAAGGGTTGTCTTAATTTATAAAATAAATTTGAGACAATACCTACCATTTTCCGCCATCTAAGGAGAGTTTTAAGGGTCTTTAATCTGATTGAATCAGATGATGTCATCCTACCAATCAAATTTAGATCTGATTGCACAAAGGACTGTGATTGGCTAGGATGATGTGGCACTTCATGGCGTAGTAGGGTCTATATAAACCCTGTCTGCGCCTAGAATTAAATTCTTCTACCTTTAGCCCAAGTCACATAGCCCCTCTTCCTCCTTCTCTATGCCATCCTCTATCTCCTCTCCACGCCCAAGGGACTTTGGGCATGAAGAAGGTGCAATCCAAGCAAGTGAAAGGCACTAGGAAAGGAAGAAGGTAGCACTGCTGTAAGAGACAATGATTGTTCTTCAAAAGTCATTTTGAAGACCTTCAAGATCAGATCTAGATCTGATTTTTGGAGGATTGATTGAGAAGAGAAGATGTTTAGATCCTATCTGAGTGGATACCGATAGAGACCAAGCACTTGCGTGGCTACATCCAGAACCTTAGGCAAACATCAGAATCATCACAGGATAATTGGATTACCCAAAACAAAGATATAGTTAAATTAGATTTAATTTTTATTTTTATTTTATTTTTATTTTTATTATCAGATTAATAAGATTAGATCTAAGAAGTCTCAGATCTGATTAAGATCTTAAATTTTTTTTTGAAATATTCCTCCTGATCCAATCAAATCTAAACGAACCTGATCCAAAAAATAGATTTTTTTCTTCAACTGGTATCAGAGCCAGGTTTTATAAATTATTAGATCTAATTTTAATTTATTTTTAATCTAATAATTAGATAATTTTAGATGTCATATTAGATGTGATTAGATCTAAAATTAAAAAATTAAAAATTAAAAAAATCTAGATCCAAGATGTATGAGATGCATGACTAGACTAGGAATAGAATTATTCTATGAGTAGTCTAGCATGATCATAATTTTAATTTAATTATTTATAATTTTTAGATCTATTTATTTACTATTTTTTGATATTATAAATATTATAATTAAATCTAAAAAATATAAAATAAATTTATTTAATTTATTCATATGAGATATGATAGATGCATGTTTAGACTAGTTATAGAATAGTTCTACAAAATTATCTAGAATAAATTTTAATTTGATATGATGAAATTTAAATCTTATTTTTTAGATGTTTATGAGATAATTTAGATCTAAAAATATGCATGATATGATATACAAAACATATTTTTAGTTAGATTAATTTATATATATATGATATATGATGTAGATCTAACTAGTTTAGTAGATTTATCATGTTTCGGATTAAGGTGTTCCCCTTGGCCGTCTGGTCATAAGAACGAAGTAGGGTTTAAAGATCCTCTCCTTCCATTTGATAGGATGTTCTTATGGTGTGTAGGGGTGCTGCGCATTCGACCTTAATCAAAAATCAAAAAAAAAAATTTCTGTAAAATTCTAGATCCTGAAATCCTAGGATTTTATATACATGTGTTGCTTATGAATCCTAAACTTAATTGAGAATTAAGATTATGAAATATATTAGGTCTAAAATTGATTATTTTTAAATCTAAGATATATTCATAAAATTGGGTTCGGGCTTGGATAGCTCAATTAGGTCTAGCAGTTGATCAAATTGAATCAAGAGTTGGTTAGGTGGGATCAAGAGTACTTAAATTGACCAGCCTAATAGGATTAAGTTTGGATCAAGATCGAATCACATGAGTGATCGATCAAGTTAAGACCTAATTAGGCTCAGTGGTTAGAGTCTGGATTATAGGCTAATTCGATTGAGTCTGGCTCAATAATTTGGAGTTTAAGGTAAGTTTGGCAGATACGATCGACTGGTTTTTAATTGAGAGCTACTTGACTCGAATGCGTTCTTGTCGAGTTAATGGCATATCCCTTCCACCGACCTCACTTACTTGACCATATTTGTCGGCCTAGTCCTGATCTAAGATGGCTAACAATGCGAGCTAATCCATGCCACTAGGTTAGTCATAATGGTTATGGCTATATTAAGTTAAGTTTAAAGAGATCTAAATCAAAACTTTCTAAGAAAAGATTAAGTCTAAGATCTTCCAGCATTGTAGATGTACGGACTCTTCTCGAGATTGATTATTTTCGATTGGTCACAGTGGTTCAGTTGCACCAGAAAGATGTAACCATGTCTATTAGGCATTGGATGCTACAGGCTGGAGGATGGATTGGGCTCAATATTCTGGATATGGTGAGAGATCCAATTAGAAATTCAATCTGTGCAAATGGTGGGTCTGACTTAACTAAGGAGTGGATCAATATTTCGGGCATGGTGAGATTCATAAATTAGAGACCAAGTCTGGGTGCACCATGTTTAGAGAATCATTAGACTAGAGTTGTTCACTCATTGGCTAACCCATCACCAATAACTATTAAGTGAGGTGATGAGTCAGTTGGTGGAACTGCACCATCTACTAGAAATCAATAATCGTAGAGATTTTCACATCTCTATAGAGGGAGTGTAGGAATCTAAAAAAATAGTGGGAGCTAATTTATTTAAAAATCAAGCTCCTAAATAAATTGATCAAGTTTTAATTATAAAATCTAACTAGAAACTTTTATTCTCTATAGGAAAAAAGAAAATGTTTGCATCTAACCCATTAGCCTGTATCTTGGACACCCATAGACTGACCGGACCCAATTACAAGAATTGACTTCGAAACTTCAAAATTATTTTAGGTTCTGAGAAGTTGACTCATATATTAGATCAGGATCCCCCCATCTTACCAGCTCATTCGTCCGTTGAACAGAGATCATCTCTTGATAAATGGATGGATGAAGATAATAAAGTCAGATACTACATGTTGGGCTCGATGTCTTATGAGCTTCAGTACTAACATGAAGGTATTAAGACTGTCCGCCAAATGTTGGCTCACCTACAAGAGTTGTTGGTGAATAGAGTCGCATAGCCAAATATCAGATCACTAAATAACTATTTAAGACTAAAATGCATGATGGACAGTCTGTCCAAGATCATTATCTGATAATGATCAAGGACTTGGAATAGCTTGAGAAGCTCGGAGTGAAATTAGACTAGGATCTATAGAATGATATAATTCTGCAATCCTTGACTGATGCGTATGGATAGTTCATCATGAACTACCATATGCATAAACTTCAAAATACTCTGGCCGAGCTTATGAATATGCTGGTTACTGCTGAGTTTTTCATGAAAGGTTCTAAAGGCTCAGTACTTGCTATGGAATGAACTTCTTCCAAAAAATTTTTTTTGAAAAGAAGAAGTCTGTGAAAAAATAGAAGGTGGAAGGTGGAAAGAAAAAAAAGACAGAGCTAAAGAAGAAAGTCGCTGACAAAGAAAAATATTTTTGTTATAATATCGATGGCCATTGAAAGCGAAACTGCCCTACATACCTGGCCATCCTGAAGAATAAGAAGAAGATAGGTCCTTTTGGAGGTATGCTCGTTATTGAATCTAACCTTATGATTTCTTCTGCATTCAGTTGGATGCTTGACTCTGGTTTTAGTGTTGATTTATGCACTTTCATGTAGGGTCTTGAAGATAGCACGAGGCTGAGGGATGGTGAGACGATCCTATGCATTAAAAATAGAGCAAGAGTTGCTGATGTGACCATGGGAACCTACCCTCTTCGATTACTATCTGGCTTAGATTTAGTACTTAGGGATTGTTATTATGTGCCTACTGCAAGCAGAAATTTGATTTCTATTTCATATTTAGCATAAGAAGGCTATGCAATCAGTTTTCTTAAGGACCATTATAATATTCTTTATGAAAATAATAAAATTATAAGTGGTTTTTTTATTAACGATCTTTACCAGTTACATATTGATCTATTTATCTTTAATATCGAGTAAAATATGATTGTCATAAGATCAAAATGACCTAGGGATAGTCCAAATGATATGTATCTATGGCACCTAAGGCTAGGTCATATAGCAGAAGATAGAATTAACAAATTAGAGAAAGTCAGACTATTGAGTCTATTGACTTTCGAATCATATCTAAATTATGAATCATGTCTTCATGGCAAAATGATTAAGCTCCCTTTTGTAGGACATGGGGAAAGGGCCACGAAACTACTTACCCTAGTATATACTGATGTGTGCGGCCCATTTGATGTGCCAATTAGAGGCAACTTTGACCACTTCATAATCTTTACTGATGATTTATCTCGGTATGGATATGTGTATCTTATGAGATATAAGTTTGAAGCTTTTAAAAAGTTTAAGAAATTCAGACATGAAGTTAAAAAGCAAACTGAAAAATCCATTAAGGTTCTTTGATCAGATCAAGGAGGTGAATACCTTAGTCAGAAATTCTTGGACTATCTCAAGTAAAATGGCATAATCTCTGAATGGACTCCACCTGAAACACCTCAACTCAATGGAGTTTCAGAACGGAGGAATCGGATCCTATTAGATATGGTCTGATCCATGATGAGCTTTACAAATCTTTCTGATTTTCTTTGGAGACAGTCTATTAACTACTATATATTTACTGAATAGGATTTACTCTAAAACCATTCCTACCACACCATATGAGATATGGCATGGTAAGAGTCTGTGTCATCTCAGAATTTGGGGTTGTTCGAATCATGTCAAAAGACAACAAGCGGACAAGTTAGACTATAGGTTCTTTAGAACTCGATTCATAGGATATCCCAAAGAGTCATTAGGATATTATTTCTATATTTCAGAAGACCATAATATGATTGTGAGTCAGCATACCATCTTTCTTGAAAAATAGTTTATTCAAGATGGTGGCATTGAAAAGCAAATCAAGCTCGAGGTAAAAAATCTCACAGGAGCAACGAGCTAAGGATCCTATGGAACCAAATCAGTTTGAGTCAATACAATCACTACCTCCTCCACCTCGTAGATCGAAAAGGATTTTTCATCCTCCTAAGAGATACTTAGGTACTATTTCAGAGGAAGTAGAGAAAATGTTCCTCGTAGGTAATGGGATTCATGGTGATGATCCCAAAACCTATGATGAGGCGATATTGGATATCGACTCCACGAAATGGTTAGAGGCAATGAAGTCAGAAATTGACTCGATGCACTCAAACCAAGTCTGGACCTTGGTAGATCCACTAGAAGGAATAATACCTATTAGATATAAATGGATCTACAAGAGAAAGATTAGTGCAGATGGAAATATGGAGACATTCAAAGCTAGATTAGTGGCAAAAGGGTATAGTCAGCATAAAAAAATTGACTATCAGGATACCTTTTCATCAGTAGCCATGCTAAAATCCATCTGCACATTGCTTGCTGTTGTAGCCTATTTCGATTATGAAATATGGCAAATGGATGTGAAAATGACATTCTTAAATGGATACCTTGAGAAAGATATCTATATGGAATAATCATTAGATTTTTCATCCAGTGATGTTGATCACAAAGTATGCAAGCTGCAAAGATCCATATATGGAGTTAAGCAAACATCTCAAAGCTGAAATACTCGTTTTAATGATGTGATCAAATTGTTTGATTTCATCAAGAATGGAAGGAGCCATGTATTTTCAAAAAGATCAATGGGAGCGCTATTGTCTTCCTTGTACTGTACGTGTATGATATCCTCATTATTGAGAATGATATTTTCAAGTTGACCATAGTTAAAATATGGTTATCTAAAGAATTCTCTATGAAAGTCCTAGAAGAAGCATCCTTTATTCTAGTAATTAAGGTCTATAGAGATAGACCGAATATGATGCTAGGTCTTTCACAGAAGATGTACATAGAGAAAGTGTTAAAGAGGTTTAGCATGAAAAACTCGAAGAGGGGATTGGTACCTATTGGTGTAGAATCTGATTGACGTCGGATCGAGCTGGAGTTCAGGAGGAAGTGGTCACTAGAAGTTGAGGAGAAAGTGGTCACCGCTGGTGACCTACAAAATAAAGTTCTATCCAGAGTTGGTGGTGGTGGCTCCGATAGGATCCTCCGACGATCAAGTCAGCTCTTTTAGCCAACAAAAATGGAGTGCTCAGGAAAGAATTTTGTAAAGTTTTGGAAAGGAGAAGAGAGCTTAGAGAAAATATATTTGAAGGGTTCCTTTTTATAGATGAAGTCTGCAGCAAATTGTTAGTGACAGCTACAGCCATTTGGTAGCAGGCCGCTCGAGGTCTGATGAAGTTTATCATGGAGGGAGGCACCGCCTATAGTAGACTGATAGTGACAGCTGTAGCCATCTAGTAGTGGGCCACTCGAAGTCATATGGAGTTTGTTATGAAGAGAGGTGTTCATTGTCGTGATGTGATCGTTCGTTGAGATTTAATAATCGAAGTTCGGAGAAAGTAGATGTTGGTTGGTGAAGAGTTTTGACATACATCAATTTCTGAGGAGTTTGGACTCCTAAAGGGAATGTGGCTAGAGGAGATCATCGGGGAGGAATGCTAGCTGAAATCTGAAAATAATCCATTGAAAGAATCCGATTGAAGGAGAAGTTCAAAAGGAGTTTGGCTCCTGAAGGAATCTGACTAAAGGAGGAGTTCGGAAGGAGTTTGGCTCTTGTAGAAATCTGACTGAAGAGAAGTTTGGAAAGAGTTTGGCTCCTAAAGGAATCTGACTGAAGAGAAGTTTGGAAAGAGTTTGGCTCCTAAAGGAATCTAACTAAAGGAGGAGTTCGGAAGGAGTTTGGCTCCTGTAGAAATTCGACTGAAGGAGAGATTTGAAAGGAGTTCGACTCCTATAGAAACTTGACTGAAGAAGAAATCCAGAAGGAGTGCGGCTCCTATAGAAATTTGACTAAAGAAGAAGTCCGAAAGGAGTTCGGCTCCTGTAGAAACTTGATTGAAGGAGTTCGGAGAGAGTTCAGCTCTTGTAGACATCCGATTGAAGGTTCAGTTAGATTTTGGAAGAAGTTCTGCTCCTATAGAAATTCGACTGAACGAGAGATTCGGAAGAAGTTTGGCTCCTGTAGAAATTCGATTGAAGAAAAAATTTAAAAGGAGTTCGCTCCTATAGAAATTCGACTGAAGAAGAAATTCGAAAGGAATCCAAAAGGAGTTCAGCTCTTGTAGAAATCTGACTGAAGAGAAGTCCAGAAGAGATTTGGCCACTAGAGAAGTTTGGCTACTAAAGGAGTTCGACTAGGGTTTGGCCGCTGGAGGAGTTCGGCTGGGGCTCGACCGTTGGAGGAGGTCGGCTAGAGTTCGACCATCGGAGGAAGAATTTTTGATCGAAGCTCTTCCATGATTGCTAGTTGTGTTAGGCTATGCATCAGACTGGACTTCGGTGGGAGCGGGGTTTATCCTCAACAATACCCTTCAGACATGGCATAAATCTCTCCAAGAAAATGTGTCCCAACATACCTGAGGAGATTGAATGCATGAGCAAGATTCCTTATGCTTCAGCAATAGGGAGCCTCATGTATGCCATGTTATGTACATGACCTGATATAGCCCATGCTGTGAGTGTCACAAGCAGATATCGGTCGAATCCAGATGAAGAACATTGGACTTCTGTGAAATGTATCCTTAAGTACTTAAGAAGAACTAAGGATATGATGTTGATTTTTGGTAATGGAGAACTCAAAGTCTAGGAATTTATAAACTCGGATTTTATGTTCGATATAGATGATCGAAAGTCAACATTTGGAAGTCTGTTTGTGTGTAATGGTGGTGCTGTCAGTTGAAAGAGTTCCAAGCGAATAGTGATAGCAGATTCCACCATGAAAGCAGAGTATATCACTACGTTAGAAGCTATAAAGAAGGCATTCTAGTATAAGAAGTTCGCCGTAGAGATCGAAATAATGCCATTGGATGTCATTCCTCTGTACTGCGATAATAATGGCACCATAGCCCTTGCCAAGGAGCTGAGGTCTCACAAAAAATTCAAGCACATCGAGCGGCGATACCATCTCATCCGCGATTACCTTAAGAAAGGTTATATCAAGATCAAGAGAGTCGACTCTGTAGACCCACTTACAAAGTCGTTGGGCCAACAAAAGATTGAAGCCCATCTTAAGAAGATGGGACTTTAATTTATAGCCAATTGGCTTTAGGTTAAGTGGGGTTTGTTAGATATGTGTGCCCTAAAAGTCAGATTGGCTGACACTTGTAATACACTTCTAAGTGCAAAATTATAATTTTAACTATATATAATAAAATGAATTATTTTCTATCATAGTGTATATATGAAAGTGTCTGTGATACATCTCTTGTGTTAAAGGTAATGATAGTTCATATTTTCAAGAGTTGAAAATTTAGGACATGAATTTTCATTATTAACTCATAAAAGGATGGTGATTGATCTGAAAGGTTGGTGTACGATTGCTTCTTTTGGATAGATGAGTCTTGAGTCTATAGTGTAGAGACATCAGAGTGAGAGTACAGATACTTATTAGAGAATGAGGGCACAGAGCATGACCACCTCAAGCAGTCATGAGGAAGTCTACCTTCTCATCGATGATTGGCTCGAAGCTGCAGTAGTGCATCTGATTCTTTGACCTGAGGTGCATCGATAGTTCACCTTAAGGGTGTTATAGTTTGACTACACCATAACTCAATCTCCCAGCCATTCGGAACTCTGAGGTGTATGTTGGCTATAGCATGTTCATTGTAGGAATTGGATTGCACCAATAGGGGATCTATCTACCTCGGTAGATGAGGAGTAGCCCTATGATGATCATGCGAATCAAGTCCATAAGCCCATGGCCATGGTAGAGTGAAATAATAGAAAGAGTTTCTATTAGGATTTTCATATTGGACTTGAATCGTATAATTAATTCATATGATAGAAATTAGGGTTTGATGAGATCACCTTAACCCTAATCCGGTCGGAGCTCAAGATAGAGGAACTTAATCACATAGGTAACTATACCGAGAGGTTCGCTTTCAGTTCTGATGGGTTGCCACCATATGCTACTAGGTGTCATTGGTAGATTTTAGGTGCAATTAGAATGATTTGGATGATTGATCATACTAGTTATCGATGATAGGGATCATGACATATCCCATTACCATATAGAACTGAACCTAACTGGATCACACAAATAAGGGTTTGGATCTGGATATCATCAATTGGATTAATCCAATTCAATTGATTTGAATAAGATTCAATTAGGTTCAAGAAAATCATGCTACCACATGATTGAGCCTAATGTTCTTCTTTAATAATTATTAAAACTTATCTCGACCGAGCTAAATATACTTGGACTCACTCAGGAACCTTTACTGAGTCTGACTGGAGCTTGTCCAGGTCAGAAAAGGATTGTCTTAATTTATAAGATAAATTTGAGATAATACCTGCCATTTTTTGCCATCTAAAGAGAGTTTTGAGGATCTCTAATCTGATTGGATCAGATGATGTCATCCCACCAATTAGATTTAGATTTGATTGCATAAAGGGCCATAATTAGCCAGGATGATGTTGCACTGCATGATGCAATAGGATCTATATAAATCCTGTCTGCACCTAGAATTAAATTCGTCTGCCTTTAGTCCATGCCACATAGCCCTCTCCCTTCTTCTCCATGCCACCCTCTGGTCCTCTCTCTCCTCTCCACGCCCAAGGGACTTTGGGCATTAAGAAGGTGCGATTCAAGTAAGTGAAAGGTGCTAGGAAAGGAAGAAGGCAGCACTGCTGTAAGAGATAATGACTGTTCTTCAAAAGCCATTCTAAAGACCTTCAAGGTTAGATCTAAATCTAATTTTTAGAGGATTGATTGAGAAGAAGAAGATGTTCAGATCATATCTAAGTGGATACTAGTAGAGGTCAGACACTTGCGTGGCTACATCCAGAACCTCAGACAAATATCAAAATCATCATAGAATAATTGGATTACCCAAAATAAAGGTATAATTAAATTAGATTTAATTTTTATCTTTATTTTATTTTTATTTTTATTATCATATCAATAAGATTAGATTTGAGGAGTCTCAGATCTGATTAGGATCTTAGAGAAATTTTTTTTGAAATATCCCTCCTGATCCAATCAGATCTGAACGAACCTGATTCGAAAAATAGGTTTTTTCCTTCATTATTTGCTTATGTAATGTTCTTTATTATGTAGATTAAATGGCTTCTTCACTTTTACTGTGTTCAATTTTGGATTCAAATAAATTGACCAGACTAAATTATATGGATTGGTTGAGAAACCTTAAAATAATACTTAGTCAAGAAAAACTCTTTTATATTCTTGATGCCTCTGATCCTAAGCCATTAGGAGAAGTTGCTACAGAGGAAGAAAAGTCCACATACAAGATGTGGAAAAATGATTCTCTTATTATCAAATGCATCATACTGGCCTCTATGAGTAACGAGTTACAAAGGCAGCATGATAGTATGGATACTCAGTCCATATTGCTTAATTTAAAAGAGCTTTATGGAGAGCAGAGTAGGACTGCTAGATATGAGATATCTAAATAGTTATTCCATGCAAGGATGGCAGAAGGAACATTCGTACAAAACCATGTTTTAATGGTAATTGACCTAATCACTTGATTAAGTCAATTAGGTTTGCTGTGGATGGAGAGTTGAGTCAGGATCTGATATTGTAATCACTTTCGAAATCATTTTCTCAGTTTGTCGTGAAGAGTTGAGTTAGGATCTGATCCTGTAATCACTTTCGAAATCATTTTCTCAGTTTGTCGTGAGCTATCACATGAACAAACTGAATACTTCTTTACCTGAGCTGTTAAATATGCTAAAAATTACAGAGAGTCATATCAAGAAGGATAAGGCTCCTCTACTTCTTATAGATAGGATCTCCAAGAAGAAGGCAGATAAAAAAAGTTTAGAGAAGAGGCTGAATCTTAAAGGTGGCATAAATAAGAAGAAGAAGGAGAAGAAGGCCTTCAATTAGATGACCTATTTTCACTACGGCAAAGTAGGTCATTGGAAGAGGAATTATAAGGCTTACCTTGCAAATATGAAGAATGGTGCAAATATTGCACCAAAAGGTATGTATGAGATACATATAATTTTGTCATTAAATTCTTCCATTTCAAATTTTTGGGTATTGGATACCGACTGCGATTTTCATATCTGCAAATCATTGCAGGTGCTGTAGAAAATTACGAGTTTGAATAAAGATGACTTGGAGCTTTACGATGCTGGAGGAGAGTCCATCCAAGCGGAAGCTATAGGAACAAATATATTGAAGTTACCTTCTGAAAAGTTCTTAGAGTTGACAAATTATTATTATATGCCTAAGATCATTAGAAATATTATATCTATATCTTTATTATTAAAACAAGGTTATAGTCTTGATGTAACGAGCAATGGTTGGTCGATTAAATATTCTAATGAAATAATTTATTCTGGCATTTTTAACAATGGCTTGTTGACTCCATGTTTGGATGATAATATTTTTCATATTGATAAAAAATATAAGAAAGAATAAATAAATAATATTTTACTTTGACATTGTTGGCTTGGTCATATTAGTGAGATCAGGATTAACAAGTTATATAAAAAAAAGTTCTTTGAATCTTATGATTATGAATCATTAGGAACTTGTGAATCATGTTTCATGGGTAAAATGACTAAGACTTTATTTAGTGGACATGGAGAAAGGACAAATGAGTTATTAGGACTTGTACATTTGGATGTATATGATCCTATGATAACTCAGGCTAAAGGGGGATACTCTTATTTTATTACATTCACTGATGATTTATCTAGGTTTGGATATGTGTATCTTATGAAACATAAATCCAAAGCCTTTAATAAATTTAAAGAGTATCAAAGTATGGTTGAGATACAAATTGAAAAAAGTATAAAAATCCTTCGATCTGATCAGGGAGGAGAATATTTATCCAGTGAATTTCTAGACCATCTTAAATTAAATGGCATTCTCTCTGAATGGACCCCTCCTTATATGCCACAATTAAATGGTATAGCTGAAAGGAAAAATCATACCTTATTGGATATGGTACAGTCCATGATGTGCTTCATAGAATAACCTATTTCCTTCTGGGTTTATGTCTTGGAGACCGTAGTGTATATCTTGAATAGAGTACCTTCTAAATCTGTATCTAGTACTCCATATGAGATATGGAGAGATAAAAAATCTAATCTTAAGTATCTTAAGATATGGGGTTGTCTGGCAGATGTCAAAAAAAATTTTGGACATAAGCTAGATGCTAGATCAGATAAATATCTATTTATAAGATATCCTAGAGATAGTATGGGATATCTATTCTACCATCCTACTGAACAAAAGGTGTTTGTAAGTAGGCATGCCACTTTCATGAAGAAAGTGTTTATCCTCAAGAGAGGCAGTGGGAGAAATATTGAACTTAGTGAAGTTTAAGAAGAACAAATAGACATTTCTCAATAAAATAAATACATAAATATGGAAGAACCAGAACACACAACTCTTATCCATAGGTCTGATAGAGTGCGACATGCACCTATGAGGTATGTGTTCAATATTGAGAATAATGAAGCCCAAGTCATTGAGAATAATGAACCTCTCTGACCTATATGAAAGCTGTCATGAGCAAGGACTCAGACAAATGGCTGGCTGCCATGCAATCCAAAATGGACTCCATATACACTAACAAAGTATAGGTTTTGGTAGATGCACCAGAGGGTGTAAACCCTATTGGGTGCAAATGGGTCTTTAAGAAAAAGATTAGAGCAGATGGTCAAGTTGAAACCTATAAAGCTAGATTGGTGGCTAAAGATTTCAAGCAAAAATAGGAATTGATTATGATGAAATATTTTTACCTGCACAAATATATTCGAATTATACTTGCCATAGCAGCATACCATGATTATGAAATATGAAAAGTAGATGTGATGACAACCTTTCTTAATGATTTTCTAGAGGACGAGGTCTATATATCATAGCTAGAGGAATTTGTCTCAAATGAGAGACCAAATTAGATATGCAAGCTTAAAAGATCCATTTATAGATTAAAGCAAGCATCAAGGAGTTGGAACATCCGCTTTGATGTTACGGTCAAAGAGTTTGGCTTTGTCAAAAATATGGATGAACCTTGTGAGTACAAGAAGACTAAAGGAATACCACAGTTTTCTTGGTTCTATATGTAGATGACATACTCCTTATTGAGAATGATATCGCAATATTGCAATCGATTAAATTTGTTAGATATATGTGCCCTAGAAGCCAGAATTGGCTGACACTTGTAAATACACTTCTAGGGGCAAAATTATAATTTTGACTAAAATTAATAAAATAGATTATTTTCTATCACATATGTGTATTTAGTGTCTATGATACATCCTTTGAGTTAATGATAATGATAATTCATATTTTCAAGAGTTGAAAATTTAAGACATGAATAATCATTATTAACTCATAAAATGCTCCCGACCATAGGATCATCACGAGGATGGTGATTGATCCAGAAGGTTGGTGTACAATCGCTTCTCTTTAGTAGATGAGTCTTGAGTCTATGGTGTGGAGACACCAGAGCGAGAGTACAGATACTCGTTAGAGAACGAGGGCACTGAGCGTGACCACCTCGAGTAGTCATTAGGAAGTCTACCTTCTCGTCAATGACTGACTCGATGCTGCAGTAGTGTGTCTGGTTCTTTGACCTGAGATGCATCGGCAGTTCACCTTGAGGGTGTTATAGTTTGACTACACCATAACTCGGTCTCCTAGCCATTCAGAATCCTGAGGTGTATGTTGGCTATAGCATGTTCATTGTAGGAACTGGATTGCATCAAGATGGAATCTATCTACCTCGATGGTAGAGGAGCAGCCCTATGATGATCATGAGAATCAAGTCCAGAAGCCCATGGCCATGGCAGAGTGAAATAATAGAAAGAGTTTCTATTTAGGTTTTCACATCGGACTTGAATCGAATGATTACATCATATGACAGAGACTAGGGTTTGACGAGTTCACCTTAACCCTAATCTGATCGGAGCTCAAGATAGAAGAACTTAATCACATAGGTAGCTGCACCAAGAGGTTCGCATTCAGCTCTGATGGGTTGCCACCATATACTGCTAGGTGTCACTGGTGGATTTTGGGAGCAATTAGAATGATTTAGATGATCGATCATTCTAGCTGTTCGAATCAGAAGAGTTCTGATCCATCGAAAGGAGTTTTGATGATGTCGATGATAGAGATCATGACATATCCCATTACCATACAGAACTGAACCTAACTGGGTCACACAAATAAGGGTTTGAATCTGGTGATCATCAATTGAACTGATCCTAGTTCAATTGATCTGAATGAGATTCAATTAGGTTCAAGAAAATCGTGCTAGCACTCGATTGAACCTAACGTTCTTCTTTTACTATCATAAATAAGTTATCCTGACTGAGCCAAAAAAAGTTTATGCTCAATCAGAGGCCTTCACTTGATCTGACTGGAGCCTTGTCTAGGTTAGAAAAGGGTTGTCTTATTTTGTAAGACAATACCTGCCATTTTTGGTCACCTACCATTTCTCGTCCTTTGACTTTGGTCAAAAGTTGACCTTTGACTGATCAAATGTTGACCATTGACACTTTGACTTCTGTCCATATGTCATGCACCTATTGGAGAGCTGGTGGGGGCTTGTCCCCCTTGCCAGAACCTGGCAAGGAAGAGGGCGCACGCCACCCTTGGCGTGTGCCCAAGCTGGAGGCGTCCAGGAGTCCCTATTGGACAGGGACTCCATCTCCTTTTTGGATTCTGATTAGACTTCTCCTAAGAATCCAAGTTTGACTGGTCTTAGGCACCATCTAAGGAGGAATCCAAGGGACTCTATTCCCACCAATCAGATTTAGATCTGATTTCACAAAGGATTGTGATTGGTTGGGAAGAAGAGGAGTTGGATCATGCATAGTCTATAAATAAGACCCTGCGCCCAACTCAAAAAGCATCTGAGAATTGAAAATTCCCACACCCCAAGGCTGCCTCTCCTCTCCTCCTCCATGCCAAGTCCATCTTCTCCCTCTCCTCTCCATGCCTAAAGGAGTTTGGGATCCAAGTTGGTGCAATCCAGATGAGAGAAAGGCGATAGAAAGCTAGAAGGCTGCGCTGCTGCAAAGGACAACTGCTGATCTTCGAAAGATGTTTTGAAGATCCTCCAGATCAGATCCAGATCTAATTTTTGGAGATGTGATAGAGAAGAAGAGGATCTCTAGATCTAGCCTGAGTGGATACCGGTAGAGGCCAGGCACTTGCGTGGCTAGATCCAGAACCTTTCGCTGCTTACAGGATCATCAACGGGTAATAGGATTACCCTACGTTAAGGTAAATTAAATTTGATTTAATTTATCTAAATTTATTTTAATTATTAAAATAATAAAGATTAGATCTAAAACATTCCAAGATCTAATCTAGATCAAAAAAAAAAATTTTGAAATATATCTCTTGATTCGATCAGATCTGAATGAACCTAGTCCAGAAATCAGGATTTCCCTTCAACTGGTATCAGAGCCAAGGTTCTAAAAGTGTTTAGATATGATTTTAAATTTATTTTAATTAGAAAATAAATGATTTTAGATGTCACATGAGATGTGATCAGATCTAAAATTAGAAAAAATTAAAATTAAATAATTTGGATCTAAGATTAGAAAATATGCATGACTAGTTCTAAAATAGAATAGTTCTATAGAATAGTCTTGCATGTTTATAATTTAATTTGATTAAATCATATTTTAGATATATTTATTTATTATTTTTTGATATTATAATTATTATAATAATATCTAAAAAATAGTAAATAAAAATTATTTAATTTTAAACATCATATGAGATATGATTGATGCATGTCTAGACTAGTTGTAGAATAGTTCTACATAGTTGTCTAGATTAGAGTTTATTTTGATAAGATTAATTTAAATCTAATTTTTTAGATTATTATGAGATAATTTAGATCTGAAAACATGCATGATTCGATACATGAGATGTATGCAAAATATGCCATGATTAGATCTAATTTGTATATGAGATATATGATATAGATCTAAAACTATTTTGTAGTATTACATGTTCCTGATTAAGGCATTCCTCTTGGCCGTCCGGTCATAAGAACGAAGAAGGGTTTAAAGACCCTCTCCTCCCATCTGATGGGGTGTTCTTATGACGTGTAGGGGTGCTGCACGTTCGTCCTTAATCAAAAATCTAAAACTTACTTTCTACAAAATCCTAGATCCTGAAACCCTAGGATTTATTATGCATATTTTATTTATGAACCCTACTTAATTAAAAATTAAGATTATGAAATATTAATTAGGTCTAAAATTGAGAATTTTAGATCTAAGATATATTCATAATACTGGGTTCGGGCTTGGGTAGCTCAATTAGGTCTAAGTGGTTGATCAAACCGAATCAAGAGTTGGTTAGATGGGATCAACAATGCTTAAATTGATCAGCCTAATAGGATTAAGTCTGGGTCAAGATCGAGTCACGATCAAGCAAGACCTAATTAGGCTCAGAGGTTAGAGTCTGGATTGTAGGCTAACCCAATTGATTTTGGCTCAATAATTTGGTGTCTAAGGTAAGTTTGGCACATACGACCGACTGATTTTTAATTGAGAAGCTACTCGACCTGAATGCGTTCTTGTACGAGTTAATGACATATCCCTTCCATCGGTCTCACTTACCTGGCCATATCTATTGACTCAGTTCTGATTTGAGGTGGTCAATAATCTGAGCTAACCTATGCCACTAGGTTAGTCATAATTGTTATGACTATGATAAGTCTAGTTTAATGAGACCTGAATCAATTCTCCCTAAGAAAAGATTAGGTCTGAGGTCTTCCACCATTGTAGATGAGTAGGCCCTCTTTGGGGTTGATTGTTCTCGACTGGATACAGTGGCTCAGTTGCACCGGAAAGATGCAACCATGTCTATTAGGCATTGGATGCTATGGGCTGGAGGATGAGTTGGGCTCAATATTCTGGATATGGTGAGAGACTCAATTAGGAATCCAGTCTGTGCAAATGGTGGGTCTGACTTAACTAAGGAGTGGATCAATATTCTAGATATGGTGAGATTCATGAATTAGAGACCAAGTTTGGGTGCACCATGATTAGAAAATCATTGAACAAGAGTTGTTCACTCATTGGCTAACCCATCACCAATAACTGTTAGGTGAGGTGATGAGTCAGTTGGTGAGACCGCACCACCCACTAGAAATCATTAATCGTGGAGATTTTCGCATCTCTACAGAGGGAGTGTAGGGATTTGAGAAAATAGTGGGAGCTAATTTGTTTAAAAATAAAATTTTTAAACAAATTGGTCAAGTCATAATTACAGTATCTAACTAGAATCTTTGACTCTCTAAAGAAAAATGTCTGCATCCAATCCATTAGCACGTATCCTGGACACACATAGACTGACCGAACCCAATTATAAAGATTGGCTCAGGAACTACAAAATCATTTTGGGTTTTGAGAAGTTAACACATGTATTGGATCAGGACCCTCCCACCTTACCAGCCCATCCATCCACTGAACAGAGAGCGTCTCTGGAAAAATGGATAGACGAAGATAATAAGGCCAGATATTACATGTTGGGCTCGATGTCTGATGAGCTCCAGCGCCAACATGAAGATATCGAGACTGCTCGCCAAATGTTGGCTCACCTACAGGAGATGTTTGGTGAACAGAGTCACGCAGCCAAGTATCAAATCACAAAATGACTTTTTAAGGCTAAGATATGTGATGGGCAGTCAGTCCAAGATCACTGTCTGATGATGATCAAGGACTTAAAAGAGCTTGAGAAGCTCGATGTGAAGTTAGACTTGGATCTATAGAATGATGTTATTCTGCAATCCTTGACTGATGCATATGGGCAATTCATCATGAATTACCACATCCATAAACTTCAAAAGTCCTTGGCCGAATTAATGAATATGCTGGTCATCGCTGAGCTTTCTATGAAAGGTTCTAAAGGCTCAGTTTTTGCTATGGAACAGACTTCTTCCAAAAGAAAGTCTTCTTGAAAGAAAAAGAAGTCTGCGAAAAAATAGAAGGTGGAAGGAGGAAAGAAGAAGAAGGCAGAGCCAAAGAAGAAGGTCGATGTCAAAGGAAAGTGTTTCCATTGCAACAGCGATGGCCATTGAAAATGGAACTGCCCTACTTACCTGGCCATCCTAAAGAACAAGTAGGAAGGTCCTTCTGGAGGTATGCTCGTTATTGAGTCTAACCTTATGGTTTCTTCTGCATCCAGTTGGGTGCTTGACTCTGGCTCTAGTGCTCATCTGTGCACTTCCATGCAGGGACTTAAGGATAGCAGGAGGCTGAGGGTGAAGGGAAATCCTGATTTTTTGGTCCAGGTTCGTCCAGATCTGATCAGATCAAGAGATATATTTTAAAATTTTTTCTCTTGATCTCAATCAGATCTTGATATGTTTCAGATCTGATTCTTATTATTTTAATAAATAAAATAAAATAAGATAAATTAAATTAAATTTAATTTACCTGATTTGGGTAATCCTATTACCCTGTAGATGATCCTGATTGCAGCGGAAGGTTCTGGATCTAGCCACGCAAGTGCCTGGCCTCTATCGGTATCCACTCGGGTTGGATCTGGAGATCCTCTTCTTCTCTATCACGCCTCCAAAAATCAGATCTGGATCTGATCTAGAGGATCTTCAAAACTCTTTTGAAGATCTGCAGTCGTCCTTTTTCAGCAGCGCAGCCTTCTTACTTTTGATCGCCTTTCCTTGATTTGAATCGCACCAACCAAAGTCCAAAACACCTTTTGGACGTGGAGAGCAAGGGGAGAAGAAGCTATGGCATGGAAGGAGGGGAGAGGCAGCCTTGGGGCCAATGGGGTGATAAGTATAATAAATTCACCAATAAAAGTATTAATTTATCAATTAATTTATATTAATTTTTAAGAATTATCAATCAATTTATATATAATTTTTAAAAAATTCATATTTTTATTAATTAAAAAATTAATTAAAAAATAATAAAAAATAAAAAAATAAAA